>VZRI01003157.1:6112-40282 GCA_013397515.1 Upupa epops
GAGTTTACCAATAAACATGGAAATGCTAAGATTCAGGCAGTTGAAATATGATGGGATATTCTAAAGGACAGGTCAATAACAGATGCGTGCGTGGCCGTTACAAACCTGCACACTCAAAATAAATATGCATGAGTGATTCGCGGGAAAAGAAAAAAGGATTCAAAAAGTAGATGGGGCAAGCATTGTAAGGAGAAACCCAGCCTTGGGACAACACGCCAGGAAAGTTAGTTTTTAAAAGCAAAGGGCCAGATCGATGCATTTCGGGGGATGAAGCACCCGCAATCAGGGGTGTCTGTGGTGGTTGTTGGGGGCGAGAGAGGTAGAGTATGTTAGAAAACTGATAAACGCTCACACCTCTGCGTTCCTCCAGAAGTAAAATATGTAAGGGGAGGGGGCACCCCCCCACCTCCCCAAATCTGCGACCTTGTTTTATAAAAAAACAAACCTACACCAAACTTGGCTACAGTTTGGGAAGTTCGCCGGGGAAATTCCCTCCCCCGAGCTCTCAGCGCTGCTGTCTTTCCCTTCAGTTCCTGATGAGCACCAACTCCCTGACGACCTGCTGCGAGTCCAGCGGGCGGACCCTGGCCGAGACCGGGGCAGCAGCCTCGGCCCAAACCCCCGTATATTGCCCGGTGTACGAGAGCCGCCTGCTAGCCACTGCCCGCCACGAACTCAACTCCGCCGCCGCCCTGGGAGTCTATGGCGGCCCTTACGCCGGTCCCCAGGGCTATGGAAACTACGTGACCTACGGCACAGAGGCTCCCGCCTTCTATTCCTTGGTAAGCCTCATCGGGGATGCACTCCCCAGCCGCTGCTCTGCGCTGACTCCGCTCGCTGGGACCCCTCTGCAGCCGGGTAGCCCTGGGAGATTCTCCCCTTCCCCCTATCACCAGAGTCACCCGCCCGTTGCTGGCGACGGGTGCATCCAGGCCCGCGGCATTAAATATTCACGCTAGGTTCTCACGGTAACGCAATTAAAAGTCACGCTTGACGAGGTGATGGCCGAACAGGTAATTTGGGGCGGCCCAGCCTCGGCTCCTGTTCTTAGACAGCCCTTTCGTGGTGGTGGTGGGTTCCTGTTCCCCATCCCCCGACACGGTAAGAGCCCGAGTTAATGTCTCTATTGAGCTCACTGGTCGTCAAAACCCCGGAGGGGTCTTCAAGAAAGTCCGTGGGCTCCCCCGCGTCACCCCCTTAACGCCCTCTCCTTCAGACCCGATCGGCAGGGCTAGGGCGAGAGCCGAGCCCTGCTTGCGGTGGGGGGGCGTCTCGAGGGGCTGAGGGCGGCGGCCGCGGTGTCTCTTGCAGAACAGTTTGGAAGCTAAGGACGGGAGCGGCTCTGCGCATGCGGGTATCGCCCCCGCGGCTGCCTACTACCCCTACGATCACACCCTCAGCCAGTACCAATACGACAGGTAAGTGCAGACCCCAGCCTCCGGCTCCACTCGCTAGCCATCTCCACCTGCCCCTTCCACTATCCCCACCCCTCCCCTCTGCGTGGCCGAGGCGCGGACCTGCATCCTCAGGTGCCGTCTCCCCTTCCCCGCCGGAACGTGTTCCCCACGGCCCACACACAGCCCCGTACGGCTTCCTCTGCCCCCCCGCCCCGCCAGGTCCTCTGCGGAAACAGCGACAATTCTTGTTTCCTGAGCGGAGTCAGGCCAAGTCACTTCGGGTTTTAGTTTGAAACGAGCATAAAACCACTTACACACCGCTTCGAACTCTGAGGCCCACTGGGCACCGGTGACCTTTCCTGGAGGATGTGCATTAAATATTCACTCTCACGCATTTGGTTCCTACAATTTCAGGAACAAAAGGGTATGAGAGATCTGTAATAAAATGAATAAGATGGAAATATATTTGTATTAACAGTTACACCCTGGGGTTACACAGATGTGTTCTGTTTGGGGAAAACTGATCAAACAACAGAGAAGTGGGATTTCTGTGTCTTTTCAAGCTGCTGGGGATGTCCCTGCTGACACTTTGTCGAGAATAAAAACCGGTGCTTGCATTCCCCTTCCTGCCACCACAGTGAGGATTTGCATTGCCTGGTGTTGCTGCTGCCTGAGCCCTTCCTTGCAGTCTTCCTCGGCCCTAATTCTCGAGGAAGGTTGTCCTCTTGAAGCTGAGCAGTCCTCAACCATTTTCCCCCTCTCTGACCCAGCCTTCCCCCAGGGGTGCCACGGGCAGTGGCCATGGGATCCTACGAGTGTCACAATGGCCCTTGTCCCCGCAGGTACGGCACGATGGATGGTGGGACACGAAGGAAAAACGCCACTCGGGAGACAACCAGCACGTTGAAGGCCTGGTTGCAGGAGCACCGCAAGAACCCCTACCCTACCAAGGGCGAGAAGATCATGCTAGCCATCATCACCAAGATGACCCTCACGCAGGTCTCCACCTGGTTCGCCAATGCCCGCCGACGGCTCAAGAAAGAGAACAAGATGACTTGGCCTCCGCGGAACAAGTGCTCGGATGAGAAACGGTCTTATGAGGAAGAGGAGGAGGACGAGGAAGAGGGTTCCCAGGAAGAGGCGATGAAGAGCGAGAAAGCAGAGGGTACCCTGCTAAAAACAGGCACTTAGTGGTTCGGCTGCGGGGGCTCGGCCGCCAGTTCGCCCCTGGGGCGGGGCCCACCTGTGGGGGCGGCCACGGGCCTCGTTGGTGGGGGCGGCTGCGGGGCAGCGCAGTGATGCCAGTGACCGTGTGTCTTGTTTTTGCTGTTCCTTCCCCCGCCCCCACCCCGCAGAGCCCACGGGCAAGGAAGAGAAGGAGCTGGAGCTCAGCGACCTGGAGGACTTGGACGCCGCCGAGTCGGAGACCTCAGAGTGCGAGCTGAGACGGCCCTTCCCGCACATGCTCCCGCTTGCGCACCCAGGCGGCAGCCACCCACCGCGGGTCGCCGAGCCCCCCACCAAGATGCCGCCGGCAGCCGCCGAGGGAGAGGAAGAGGAGGATGAGGAGGCGGCAGTGGAGCGAGCACGGAGCTGCCTAAAGCCGTCGGCGGAGGAGTGCGGCCCCGACATGCTCAGCACCCGGCAGCGCGGCTGTGAGTCCAAGATATGCTTCCAGCAGGGGCAGCAGCTGCTGGAGGCGAAGCCCAGGATTTGGTCCCTGGCTCACACGGCCACCTCCCTCAACCAGGTCGAGTACCCCTCCTGCATGCTGAAGCGGCCGGGGAGCTCGGCTGCCGCTGCTGTCTCCACCCCGGTTAGCATCATCGACAGGCACCAGGATTCGCCGGTCACCAACCTCAGGAACTGGGTGGATGGGGTGTTTCACGATCCCCTGTTCAGGCACAGTACTTTGAACCAAGCCCTGAGCAACACTACAGTTTCCTGGGCTACTACCAAAGGAGCCATTCTGGAAACGGGCGCCTTGGGACGCGCGGCGGGGAACGGCGCCAATGTGCTCAAAGGGCAGCTCTCAAACTTGGCCCACCATGACTCAAACAAAGAATTTCTGGCCTTCCCCAAATCAGGAAGCAAAATGTTTTGTTTGTAACAGGCCCGCCGAAGGGCAGAGAACTTTCTAACACTTAAAGAGTTAGCTACACTGAAGAGACTTGTGAGAGTTTAAATTTAAATATAAGCCTCTTCCTTTTTTTAAAAAAAAAAAACAAAAAAACCCAAAAAACCCAACAACAGAAACGAGGATTTAAAGTTAAGTTTGCTCAGTTCAGTGGACAGACTTTGCTCATGGCTGTTATGAAGAATTTCTCCTGTCTGCGACTTTAAGGGATCAATGTCGTGAAATTAATTAATTCCATGTCCAAAAAAACACCCCCAACCTGCCACTCATAAAAGCACGTACTATAGCATAGACCTACTTAAAAAGTTTACATCTGAAAGTTTACAAACAGGAATTTTAGTTCAGATTTTATTTAAGGCATGCTGACATTAGTTACAAAAGACTTCTCAAGAGTTTTTCCTCCTGATTTCCTTGTTAGCATATAATTCACAAACAGCACTTCTACTAAGTTTACACCTACTGCACAGATTTATCTTGACAAATAGAAAAGCAACAACAAAAAATGTTAAAAGGTATGTTCACTCCAATAAATTGTCTGTTTCAGAGGTAACACAAGTGGTGGTGTTTTGCGTTGTCCAACAAACACCTTTTAAGTTTCAAAATTCCCTCTCGGAGCTGATCCTGGTTATTCCAAGGGCTGTCAACAGGCTGCCGGGAGAGAGGGAAAGGAGATTCCAAGGAAGATGGACCCTCGGCTGAGTCTAGCCTCTCTCCACCATTCCGGGGTTGGTGGTGGGGGTGGTGGTGGTGCATCGGGGGTGCCTGCTGCCCTCCTTATCCCCCTCCGAGCTGCGGCTGAGTTGGGGTCAGTCCCAAAAGCCCCCTAAGGGCTGGGCTCGGCGTCACCTACGCCGTGCGCAAAGCAATTGATTCACATGGAAAATTTGATCTTCTTTTAAAGAACCGTTTTAGCTTTCCAGTTCCCGTGCTTGTACAGAGCGCCGCTGATCCTCCATGAATATTTCAGCACTTCAGGACAGATGCTTTAGCGTTTTGACATTAAATAGAATGCAGCCAACAAAAAGAGCGGGAGAGAAAGAGCGCTCGCAAAGTGGGATTTAGGAGCACTCGCAGCCAATTTACCGCTTAGATAACAGGCATTTAAAAGATTTCTTTTCCTTACCCAAACTGGGAGCAAACTTTACTGATTCCCAGACCAGCAGAGAGGGGGTAGTGCCAGGAAAGAAACTGTAGATCAAACGTACCCAGGCCAGCCTAAACCCCTTAAGCTTCAGCACCCATTATTGCGTGGGGGAAACCTACAAGATCCCGGAGGACCGAGCTGGCACAGGAAAGCAGAAGGGCTCTTGTTGCCTGCCAACCTTGTTGCCCAACGGCTCCCGACAGAACACCCCCCCCGTAAATACATAAATAACAACACCATACGTATATAGGTAACGATAAACGCAGCCGAGACAGCACCTAGCTCAAATACTCCTTACTGCAAACACTAACATACTCCAGCTCACAAAGTTTCTAGCGAGACCTGTTAGTGCAAGGACTGAATAAAGGAATCTGGGTGCGGAGATCAGATCAAGTCCTTCCCCTCTCTGCGAGCAACCGTAATTGGATTGTATCCAGTCATATTCCATGTCATTGTATTGACTTTCGCTCTCTTGGATGATATTATCGAGATCACTGAACCCCTCTGCTGATCTGGCTGTCAAAAGGCTCAGACAGGAGCCCCCGGCCTGGAAAACGTGCATCAGCCAAGATAATTTGAAGTGAAATTTTCATTTTGACAGTAAACCCCTCAATTTCTAAAGGCTCTGCACCCGGTGGCAGGGGGAGGCTTTACAGAAAGCCCACGTCTTAAACTGAAAAGGGCAAAAGAACTCGAATTAGTTGTAATAGATAAAAGGGCAAAAATAAAGAGTCAAGGGTACTTGACAGTAATAGCGAAAGTGGAGTCTCCGGGGAGCCGCGATCTCGGTTAAAGGCTGGGCCGGCAGGAATTTTAATGCAGCCGGGGAGGCCGGCGAGCTTTGCGTCTGAAACCCTTTAGACAAAGCAAATTATTTTCAGCCAAACTAAGGAGCTGGGGGTGAAGGAGGCGAGAAGGAAGAAGAACGAGTGTTTAGGGTGCTGCCCCCAAAGCATTGGCAGGGGCAGGAAGGATGGTGCGGGGGGTGGGCGGGGTGTGTGTGTGTGTGAACATGCTGCCTGCTGCGATGATAATTACAAAGCCGGGGGGGTCGTGTGTATAAGCCTAGTTGGCTGTGCAGGGAGGGGGTGCGAGTGACCCCGGGTTTCCCGGGAGATTGCGGCTGTAATGCAACACAGGCTCCGTGGGCTGAAACGAGTGGGACCTGTGTGTGAGTGGGGTCCTCTGCAGAGCAGCTAAACATCTCCCGCAGCCTCAAAAGTTGTCCGGGTCCCTCTCAGCGCCGGGCACCCTCACACCACCCGGGGCACCCGCGGGTCAGGGGACATCGTGTCGCTGCTGGGCGTTCTGGGCTCGGTGAGCAAAGCGGTTCGGTTAGCTCGTCATTTGGGAGGCAACTCCTTAACCCCGCCAGGGACTTGAAGGCGATAGCTGTGGACAAAACGCACTGTGAAAATATTCTGAAGTATCCAAAGCTGAAAGAAGAGCGGATAAGACCCTTAGCCCTTCATTTTCTGCCATCGTCGTTCTAAAACAAGTTTGATTAAGTCTATGTCTGTTATACAGACAGCCCAGATCCCTTCGGACCATGGGACTGGCCGTGCATGAGAGCCGGTAGATCTGCATGTGACCGCATGTCCTGAAACAAGAGCACACTCAAGATGCAGAGAGGAGCCTGTTTAAATTATGGAGGAGGGAAAATACTTTCTTGCTTCTACTTGAACCTTGTCTCTAGATTAGCCGTCAAGTGTAGTGGTCTTTCAAAAGGGTTGGGGACGGGGTGTTGTAGTTTGTTCTTTTCAAGTATGAATAAAAGGGAGTGAGAAAACTATTTTGCAATTTGATTCAATAGCACATATCTAGATCAGGTTCAGCTGCTTTATATGAGTCTACGGGGCTTAAAGGGGCAGCTCGTACGGCTGTACAAAGCAGAAATATAAAGGCAGACTGAGAAAGAAAGAGGAAGGAGGAAAAAAATCATAGAGAAACGGCTTGAAACTGAGAGACTCTAAATCATTCAGCCATGGCAAATTCAAACACACAAAGGAGGGGATGCTAAATTAACAGTGCTTTTTACATAGAGCCCAAATAAAACTGTAATCAGTGACGCGTTACTTTTCATTAAGCGAGTTTGACAGCAGCATATTCAGCCTCGACAAGGGAACAGGAGCGAAGAAATATACGGCTCTCCCAGCCTGAGTCATAAGATAATTCCTTAAGCTCCATTAACAACTCTTAGCCGCAGGAAATGGGCTCCCTGAAAACATCTCCAAATCTAAAAGCTTTATCGACCTCTCAAACCTCTGCTGATGGTTCTATTTTTTAAAAAAAAACTTAGAGGCGAGACGCCCAGCAAGGTAATAGACTTTGACACAACACCTTCCTAACTAGAGAGAGAGCAGCAGGGAAAACGAGACCTTAAATGATATTTAAAAGGCAGCCAATTAAGATTTAAAATGATTGTCTCCTGAGATTATGCATGCAATTTATGTCATCTACTTTTTTTTTCCCCAGGCATTCATGCAAAATTGCAGTGGAGTATATTTCCTATAATAATAATAAATAATAAAAGTAATCAGTAGCAATTAACACTGTAACTACCTCACAGAACTGTAAATGCTAATTTAGGAAAATGTTCATGTTTAGATTACAGAGCACCATGCAATATCCAGTTTATTTACAAATGCCCAGTTAAAATACATATTAAATGATACATACATTTTCTATTAATGTTTAGAAGCACTTTTCATTTTAACATGAGAGCAGGATATTTGACTATTAAAGTCTCATAATAGGTTCACAATCACAGAACCCCGTGTAGCAGCTCCTTTCCATCACCCATATGAAGAGAGGTGTCTGAGGAGACTTAGTAAGACTTTGAACATTTTAAAGATATAATGATTCAGAAGGAGACTGACTTTATACAGGCTTTTTGATATACATTTACCTTTTTCCATTTAGATTTGATCTTCAACTAAAAGGAAGGCTTGAGTGTGCAAAAGTATATCCAGTTACATGCCAGGAAAGGAGTTAATGCCAAAAACTGCACCATTTCATGAAGAAATCCTGGAAAAGGCAAGAAGAGATTATAATTCACTGATTTTGAGAGGGGATCAGAAGCAGTTTCAATGAGTGTGAATGAAGAAAAGGATTGGTCAAACACCACTTTGTAGTTTGGCCTAAGTGTTCAGGTCACTCTTAGAAGCTAGTACAAGCTACAAAGCAATGAGTTTTTTCTGACTCCTGTATCTGTACATGTAACTTTGTACTTAAAAAGTGAAGAACAGAAGGTTGTTCACGGTCAAATTGTACATTGCCTGGTTGTACTCCCTTAAACAGGAAGCTGTTTTTAAAGGAACCACTAATGCCGATCTTGAAAGTGTGACATCTGGCATGTTTGAACCCCACATTTACTGTCAAAGATATGTGAGTTGCTTAGGACTTATGGGAAGGGTTCTCATTGTGAAATAGCAGCATTGCAGAAGGATTCCACATTTGTAGGCCCCCTAGAAAGCAGGTCTTATATACACACCAAGTACACATGTCTGGAGGCAGAAGCAAGTCATTGATCTCCCCCACCATGTGACTGTGAAGCAAAACCTTAACTTGGCTGAGAACATGAAGAATGGGGGAACAGGAAATGCTTAGGAGTAGTTGAAATAAAAATATTATATTTGCTTCCCAGTGTCCAGTCACCCCACTGACAAATAAGGCTGGGTTCATGAGAGAGAGCAAAAAGACCTAGAGAGTACATACATGCAGACCTGGCTGGTATCCTGTCTTCCACAGTCAGGAACATGGCCTGGGCATGAGAACACAACTGACCTACTTACAATGCTCAAGAGCTATTTCTTGTCCATCTCAGCTTAAGGAAAGTATGAAAATGAGGGACATATCTCAAAGGAAAGTGTTCTTTTCTTCCCTGACACAAATACAGAAAAAAATTCTCTCATTAATTTGGCTAGACAAAAATGAGGGCATACAAATTCTTTTTCTTCTCAGTTTTACCTCTATTTCCTTTCTTCAAATCAGCATGTGATTTAAATTTTAACATGGAGGGATTTCAGTTGCAGTTGGTAAGTATTTTGTCTGTGGTTTCCATAGGATCATAATCAGGCCATTTTCCAAAGAATGTCTCAGAAATCCTTTCTGAAATACTGCTAAGGATGACTACATCAGAGAAATGGAACAGGAACCACCTCTCTCCAGCATTATTTCTTTGATGTATATGACTTCTGTGGAATGTTAAAAAAATCAATTAAAAAATTGTACTTGAGATCTCATCAAATACTTTCCTCTATGTACTTTATAGTGAAACAGGATTGAAATAGTTGCTAGAAAACAGAACAAAGCTGAATAACCAGCACTTAACTGTGCCTTTATGATAGGAGAAGTGATCACAAACTGTTGTACTCCATTGTATTGTTTATTGATGCTGGGCTTATAATAATCTGACATGTTATTCAGAGTTCTCTTGTCCTCAATCTGAAGATAGTAATCCAATAATAGGTTCACTATATTAGATTTTTTTCCAGGAAGAAAATTTACTCTAAAGGCAGGATAGTGCCCAAGGAATGAGCTGAAGTGGAAACTTTCAGGGTACGAGAATTGTTCATGACATGGATAAAGGGTTGAGTGCTTGGGAATATCAGTGGGATTATTCTTATTCCTTCCTGGGAACAAGAAAAATGACCAGCTAGACCTTTACAAAAGGTGAATAAAATGTCATTATGGCTTTCCTTCTAGCCTGCTTTACTGCAGGCCATACTGTGCCATAGGCACACAAACAAGAGTGCTGTGTGCAACAGTAAAGTCATGTGTAAGTCAGCCCTGATGATATCAGTTGTTGGTAGCCATGTGAATGGACTGCTTTTGATGTGAAGCTTCATGCCACTAGGCTGCCCTCTTTCTGGACACACCATCATCATCATCTCTCTGGCCTTGTGACACAAATGGCTGATGGCACAATTAAGCAGAGGAGGTAGAAGCTGGGAGCTGTTGCTGCAAGTAAAGGTGACATGTAACTTCTAGTCCAATGTCATATCTATGATCAAGGACAGACTACATTGTTTTTTTGAGTCTTGTCACAAAGTGTAGTGTACACAGTTTAGTTCTCTGGTTACTGCCTTCACAGAAAAACAATTGACAACCTACTCACATAAAGAAGTAATCTCATAACCTTACAGTAAAAGTAATCCAGGCCTGACTAGACTGGACAGTTTGGTAGGTAGTTTACTATAGCACAAATAGAGGGTAAGTAAGGTATCCAAGTCGATTTTAATGAGTAACTAACATGGGAAAATCCTACCATTATAGAAGACTCACAGGAGAAAAAGGAGCAGAGAATGGGAGAAGTTTGTAATAAGAATGGAAGTTTTTATTAAGTCCATGCATTGACCCAATACTGATCTCTGCCTTTATTTACATCAGATTTAGTCAGCCATAATTCAGATTACCTTTGTTAGACCTTCTCCATGTAAAACATCAAAAAGGATCCTTGTGCAAGAAACTGACTTTGGTAAAACCTCTGCTGATACAGTTACTGCATGTAAACCTGGAGGTTAGCAAGTCACAAAGTACACAAAAGAATCTCATGCTCTGCAAATGATTTAGATTAAGGATTTTTGACACATAAATGGAATGCTTTCCTCAAGCAGGACAGTTCACATTAGTTTGTGTATTAAATAAAAGAAAATGGAATTAACACATGTGGAGTCTGGAAGTCAGACTCACAAACATTGCTGGATTTATTTTCAGATATTTCCACTAAACCTCTCTTCTCTCAGAGTGACACAGGAGAGACTTTTCTCCTCATCTTCCCATTTGCAGGAACTCAAGTTCTGTTGGTTGACAGATCTGTGAAGGAAAGCAAGTCTTCCATCTACTGCCACAAAATATTTTAAGTCTCTAGATACAACAGCGCTCTTGTTATGCACAAGTCTTTGTTGCTGCTCTTCCTTTGTATGAATATTTATTTTCTAGAAGTGAAAGAAAAATGAAAAATGAGGAAGAACTCTCACTTGAACCAGGAGTTACAGTCACAAACCTACACCTATCACTGTGGGCAGGAGACATTGCCAGTACTGGGATGCATTCTGCAGTTGTGAGCAACCACGTAACACAAAGGTAAATAAAAGAAATAAAACTTTTCCTCAATCACAAACTAAGATCTTTAAATTAAAACAAAAGATATAAAAAAAATGGAATTGTAATGCCTTACCAAAAAAAAAAAAAACCAAAAACACAATAAAATCAAGGGGTTGTGCTAATTTTTGAAGTTGATTGACGAGTAGGGAAATTACCTTAAAAAGCACTCAGGCTGGTCAAGCATGAGTTCCTCTTGGTGAAGCCACACTGACTGTCCCTAATGATCCTCTTGTCCTTGGTGTGCCTAGAGACAGCATCCAGGACAAATCATTCCATCACCTTTCCTGGGATGGAGGGGAGGCTGACAGGTCTGTAGTTACCTGGGTTGTCCTTCTTACCATCCTTGAAGATTGCAGTGACAATTGCTAACCTCCAGTCTCTAGGCACCTCTCCTGATCCCCATGACTTAGAAAAGGTGATGGAGAGTGGCTCAGCAATGACTTCTGCTGTCTCCCTTAGCACATGCGGGTGTCTCCCATCAGGCCCATGGATTTATGTACATTCAGTTTGCTTAACTCATTCCTAACCCAGTCCTCATCAACCAAGGCAGTCTCCTCTCTTGCTCCTCTCTGGAGCCTCAGCAGTCTGGGCTTTGGCACCAGGACAGCTCCCAGGAGTATAAACAGAGACAAAGAAAGTGTTCAGTATCTCTGCTTTCTCCGTCTTCAGGGCACCCAGCTCATTCAGTAGGGAGACTACATTGCCTCTAGGTTTAGTTTTACCTGCAGTGTATTTGAAAGAGCCCTTCTTCTTTTTTTAACTCTTGGCCTCTCTTGCAAGGTTTAATTCCAAGGAGGCCTTGGCTTTCCTAGTTGCATCCCTACATTCTCTCACTAGAGCCCTATAGTCACCCCAAGTGGCCATACCCTCCTTCCATGACCTATAGACTTTCTTCTTCCTCTTCAGTTTGTGCAGTAGCTCCCAATTTAACCACGCAGGTCTTCTGGCTCCCTTTCTTAACTTCTTTTTTCTTGGAATGCTCTTGTGTTTTCTTTCAAAGAAGTGGTCTTTGAATGTTAACCAGCTCTCTTACTTTTACCTGCCAGTACTCCATCCTAAGTTACAACACATGGTGAAGTCAATTTATTTACTTACTGTCCACTCAAATCAGCCTCCCACCAAGAATATTTGGACAGATTTTGTGCCTGGTACTCTGCCTTTTAAAGTTAATCTCCCAGCTAACTACAGCCAAATCAGTATTCCAACCCTTCATAAACATTTGCTCCAAGACCTTCATAATCTTACCTCAGGTTTGGACACTGAGGGCTGAAGAAGCTCGATACTCCTGAGTAGGAGGGACTTATGGAGACAACATGTTGTATCTGGAAATGTTTTCAGTTTTGCTTCCAGGACTGCTAAAGAAAGGATGTAGACCATTCTTGGTCAGCTGCTGACATCCTTCTCTAAACACAAAGGTAGAGAAATTACTTATTTCCCAGTGAATTCCTGCTATTTGAGGTTACGTATATGGCAGAATTATAGGAGCACAGATGCAGAAGGTTCTTATAAAGATAGCTGTGGAGATTCCTGTTTTGGGCTTACTTGGTTTCATCTGGGCTACCCCTGGGGTTGTTAATTTTAAGCAGCTGGGAGTCTAGATGCCAGGACAATGTGATGTATGGTTACAAGACCTTGATTGCTGCTGTCACAGATGCAGGTGACTGGTAAATAGCTCTACAGATAGGACAATATTAATAAAAAGATGTAAATAAGCATTTTATTTTCATTCCATTGCTTGTAACTACTGTAAATTCTCCAGACAGTGAGTCGTAAGGAGGCAAGGTTCTCAGCTTTCTTAATCCTGATTAATGCTCTGACAGAAGGAAGTAATGTATTAATTGCTTGTGATCTGGAAAAGAATAAGTCCCTGACTTTGCATATGTTACCAAAACTCAGTCAGAGGCTTAAAGGCAAGCTCTGGCATAGCTCTCACCTATGTGATTTCCTGAACTAAAAACCTATGTGCGGTCATGGTTATAGCATCCAGCTTTAAGTGAAGGACACCTCCTTCTTCAAAGCTGGAGCAAAAAGACTGAATCCACTCCACATGCAATTTCAAGCATAGGATAAAACTGGAAGATACTTTATTGTAGCACAGCCCACTTCACCAAATCTTACTGTAGAAACTGTAAGCCTATTAGAGCCATAATTTAAGAAACAGACTGAATACTCTTAGTGACTGCACTGTGCACAGAGACAGTATATGATCTTAATCAGGAACATATTTTCTATCAGCTTCAGCAATGACAGGTTGCCAGATGTTTTGGTGTTTTGGATTAAATGCTAAGCAATTCTCTGAGAAAGGGAGTTAAATGCTTTTGACCAGTTTGCTACCTTCACTTCAGGGTTCTATCTGCAGCACATTCCATTGTATGCTGCTGATGCACTGCAAAGTGGTTAAGCAGGTCTTTTACCCTTCTAGGTATGGCCTTAGCACTTGCATAAATAATACTGTGCAAAAAACTTTGTTCATACTAGGGTAGGACATCCTTTCATTCACCTGTTCATCTGCAAGGTCTTGAAAATTCTGATTTAAGAAATTAGCAATTATGCAAACTGTACCTATATACTATTTGCTTAAAACACCCAGTTCAGTGTCTTGTTCCTCTTAAAGGCTGATTTCTCCTGTCTCTTGTGCCTGCCCACCACATCTTGGCCCTGATCTTTTGAAGGCCATAGGAAGAAGTAAGGATCATAGAAGTTGCTCTCTCTCAAACTGTGAACCATCATACATGTAATTTGCTTTAAACAGCATAGGAGCAGGACTTTCTGAACACATGCAAACACAACTGTTGTAATGATTTATAGTGATTAACACAGTTTGCCAAAATTAAGACTATCAGATAGGTGAGCTAGCAATTTGGTGTAGGATCATTACACATCGAAAAGCTGCAAATAAATCATGCACAGTACTTTTAATCACCTTATCTAGTTCAGGTAATATACATTTCCTTATTTCCACAATTCATAGAATCATAGAATCATTAGAGGTCGGAAGGGACCTCAAAAAATCATGTAGTCCAATCCCCCTACCACAACAGGATCACCTGGACCAAGTTGCACAGAAACATAGCCAGGAGGGTCTTGAACATCTCCAGAGAAGGAGATTCCATAACCCCCCTGGGAAGCTTGTTCCAATGCTCCATCACCATCACTGTAAAGAAGAAACTCCTATGTTTCACCTTGCACACATTGTTCCTTGTCCTATCTCCAGATGACACTGAGAAGAGCCTGGCTCCACCCTCCTGACACCCACCCCTCACACATTTATAGACATTAATGAGATCATCCCTCAGCCTCCACTTCTCCAAGCTCAAGAGATCCAGCTCCCTCAGCCTTTCTTCATAAGGGAAGTGTTCTATTTCCTTTATCATCTATGTTGCTCTATGCTGGACACCCTCCAGCAGCTCTGCGTCCTTCTGGAACTGAGGGGCCCAGAAGTAGACACAATACTCCAGATGAGGCCTCACTAGTGCAAAGTAGAGGGGGAGAAGAACCTCCCTCGATCTTCTAACCATCCCCCCTTCTGATGCATCCTAAGAGCACAATGCTGGCTCATAGTCATCCTGCTGTCCATTAGGACCCCCAGGTCCCTTTCTTCTACACTGCTGTCCAACAGGATAGATAGTCCCCAACTTATACTGGTACCTGGGGTTGCTCTTGCCCAGATGCAAAACTCTACACTTCCCCTTGTTGTACCTCATTCAGTTTCTCTCTGCCCAGCTCTCTAGCCTGTCCAGGTCTCGTTGAATGGCAGCACAGTCTCCTGGGATGTCGATGACACCACCCAGCTTTGCGTCATCAGCAAACTTGCTGACAGTGCTCCCTAATCCTTCACCCAAATCATTAATGAATAGATGGAATAGGACTGGTCCCAGTATTGATCCTTGGGGGACTCCACTAGATATGAGCCTCAAACTAGACTCTGTCCCACTGACCACTACTCTCTGGCTTGTATCCTGCAGCCAGTCCACAATCCACCTCATTACCCAATCATGCAATCCACACTCAGTTTGGCTGCAAAGATGCTATGTGAGACTATGTCAAAAGCCTTATTGAAGTCAAGATAGACCACATCCACCGCTCTGCCATCATCTATCCACTCAGTAAAAGGCTATCAGGCTGGTCAAGCATGACTTCCCTTTGGTGAAGCCATACTGACTGTCCCTAATGACCCTCTTGTCCTTGATGTGCTTAGAGTACCAGAATCCAGGACAAATTGTTCCATCACCTTTCCTGGGATGGAGGTGAGGCTGACTGGTCTATAGTGACCTGGGTCCTTCTTACCCTCCTTGAAGATTGCAGTGACAATTGCTAACCTCCAGTCTCTAGGCACCTCTCCTGATCCCCATGACTTAGAAAAGATGATGGAGAGTGGCTCAGCAGTGACTTCCGCTGTCTCCCTTAGCACATGCTGGTGCTTTTGTGTTGTGCTTCAAAAAAATGGTCTTTGAATGTTAACCAGCTCTTTTGGGAAGCTTTACCTGCCAGTACCCTGTCCCATGGGATTTCCCCCAGCAATTGCTTGAAAAGGCCAAAGATAGCCCTCCTGAAGTCTAGAGTTGTGATTATTTGTTTGTCAGATTAGGAAAAAGATATTTGCATAAAGTCAGATGTATGCATGTAACTATCTTTGTAAGTAGAAATAGTGGTGTTTCTGATGGATACACTGACTTTTCTGATTTTTTTCTCATGCCTTTAATATAAATATTTAAGCTTGGTCTCTAACATGAACATGTCAGCAAAAGCTAAATTAATACCAACTAGTCAAATTTATCACATTTTAGCTGTGATAAAATTCAGTAAATTTCATTTATTTTTAATAAATCCTAGTGTAGCATAAGGTAAAATTTATCTGTATGCCTTAATACATATGGACAGACTTATACATTTACAAAACTTGCATAAGTAGTCTTCTAATATTATTTCAAATTCCCCAAAGAATGACATAGGAATACTTTTGTGGTAATTGCATAAGAAAAACAAAGCAGACAGAAACACATGGTTGTTGACTGTAAGATCAAAGGCCCCCAGTGTTGTGAATACCCAATCCATTCAGAAATGGGGTTTTATTCTTTCTAATATGTTTTCACCATTTTTTACAGGATGCGTACTTTCCATATTAAAGTCAATGTGCTTTTTGAGTGATATGATTGTTGGCTTTGAACAGAGTTAGAATAAAAATTCCTACTTCCAAGTTTAGGATTATTATTTCTCTATTAGCAATTCTCAAAGTTATAACTGGAATAGAATGTCATATTCAGTCACAAAATTTTGACTTGAGGCAAAGACATCAGCTACTTCAAGTGAAAATTGAGGCTCTTGTCTTTTGCATCCTTTGTTTAGATTTCTCCGAGGATGTAAACCAATAAAATAGCAGATAGGTTCTTATGCTGTCTTTCTAGTAATTTTTCATTTGTTACTGCTTACGTTTTAATAAAAAATACAATTGAGACATAGCTATGTTTTTAATACATCCAACAAAGAGATTACTTCCTTATGGTAAGGAAGTTTCAGTTTAATTACAATGAAAATAATCAAGAAATCATTTAGAATTCACATAATTGTCACAGAAAAGAAATTTTACAGTGAACTGGTAATACCAGCTGATTCATTGCTATGACTAAAGGATTCAATAGGACACCATGACCAAAATTCTTAGAGATTATTTAGTCATAGACACGTTCAGGTGTATAAGTTAGGACATTTGTCACAAGTTTAATTTTCAAAACTGGGCAACCAGTAATTCCCTGCCATTTTATTTGTAGCTTTGCTGAACCCTGCAAGAAAATCCTCCTCAGTGGTGCAACCACCAGTAGCCAGACTATTGTTTGGATGCTGCAGAATAGCAATCCTTGAATCCTGGCCCATCCTTTTACAGGTTTGATAAACAGAGTATAGCAGTTTGGGAGTCAGAGGAGTGTGAACATGCAGACAAATTCAGGCTTTACAGAAATTAGCTGGATACTTCTATATTGTTGACTTTCCATTACATACAATACAGGTATTTGGCAGTTACATACTGTACATAATTAATTTAGGTCCTTTCTCTGTAATGTACATGACCTTATTGCAATTTTCCCAAATTAGATAATTTTTCATAATTATTCATAATATCAATTATGTGAAGAAATGTCAGACTATGGTATGCCTACAAACACAGAGCTGCATCTTCTGCTTTGTATGACTGACCATGTAAATCACCTCCCTCACCCCTCCTCTGGATACCCTTAGATTGACAAATATGAGCAAAGCTAAAAAATATTTCTAGGGCTTTGAAATTTTAGGGTAAGACAGAGAGCACTTTACAGAAAGACAGCAGGCACAGAAAATCTAGGACATTTGTAATTTGCAAAATTTTCCTTTTTCAAAGGATTCTGTTTGATTACACTCATAGACAGTAGATGAACAAGTAGTTTGGTTCCTTACAAACACATTGAAGTCAATGCAAGCACATTTACTTAAGTATCTCAAAAACCTCAGTATGCATTGCAGTAACCTAAACAGTAGTGTCTCATCCTAAACCAAAGGATCTCTGTGGCTTACTGCTTAATCTTAGATTCTGATCCTTAAAACTTTATCTTTTCATTATGCTTCTCTACAATGAGAAGAGTGTGAAACCTTGCTGCAGATGAATGAAAAAATAATGTTTCACCCTGTCAGCTTGAACTCACTCTATAGCCAGTGGAATGAGATGCTAGCAGGTCATCTGATGTCCAATGTCCATGGGTGGGTTGGAGGAATCTCAATCAGAGCTTGCTGCTAATTTAGATAAGTACTTTTCAGGGCTTTTTTCCTCCACAGCTATTCACAGGCTTTTAATGCACTGGTCATTCATTCAGGTTTGACAAAATGTAGGTCTGTTTATTTGACTTTTTTGATAGCAACCTGAAGGAAGTCCCAGGAGCTGAAGTGTACAGGAAACCTCACCAGCATTTGTTGACACTGAATCTTTGCCTGAACTGAATAATAGACTTTTGCCTTCAGTGTCACAATCCCAGTCCCTTACCTATCCACAACAGAGGATTGCTGCAGATCCTGACTCCCTTCTCATTCAGGTTTTCTTCAATTGCAGTACAGGGTGCACAGAAATGGTGATTACTGGTGATCTGTCTGAGCATTCAGGCAAGAGTGGCTAGTGTGGTACCCTAACCTGGTGGCCACGATGTAGCAGCCAAGGTACTCAAGCCAGTTGAATCTCCTCAGCAGTTCTAGTGGCACTGCCAAACTTCTCTTAACCCAAAAAACAAGATCCTGGCATTGGTTCAGGCTAAATATCTCAGTACAAAATAACGGACACATGACAGCATCTTCTCTATTTCTTCCTGAACAGCACTCTCTGTTGAACTGGTTTGTATCTGTTGACCTGGACCTTCCACAAAGCAATTGTTAAGAGGGAACAGTATTAATAAGTAAAGCTGGGAGCTAAATATCCCTCACACCCTCTGAAGTAAGGGAAACATTGCTAGCATACCTTTCCATCCTGCAAGGCTTGCTATCAGCATCATGCAAACCTAACTGACATGCTGCTACTGCTTCCTTTTCATATTAGTTTGTGACTGTGGTGGCTGCTCAGGCTGTGTGATACAGTCTTTGCTTTGATATGCCAAGTGGAACGTGCCACAGAATTAGGAAGGGTGGATTAGTTTGCTTCCATGTATTATAATCTTATCATAATCTTCCTTTCTTCTTATCACTCTTCTGGAACTATTCCTGCTAGTCCTGCAGTTGTTCTTTCTTCCTCCCTCAGTCTTTCACCATTACTGTTTTGCATCATTTTATAACCAAAGACATTTCTCAGCTTCAACCTCATTTCCAGTTTCTTTTGCTTTTTCTTCATTAAAATTCCATTCACTCATGAAAGCAGTAGCTGTAAACAGCTCCCTGAAGTACCAAGTGTCTTCTCAGACGTGTCCATTTCTTTAAATGGTCCTATAATAAGGAAGAAAAAAATATTTTATATTTATCTACCTTTCTCATCACCTAAGGGAAAGGGGTACTTTGAACGTCACATCAGGTCAAATGAAGGCAAATAGTGGAAAAGTCTGCCACTAGCTCCTGACTAGCCACATCTTGTGATAACTTTATGCCTCCTACTCCTCCAGAGTGTGCCCACTGTTACTTGTTGTCCACAGGCTTCATTTGCCCTGTACAGATTTTCACACTGAGGCTTTGTAAGACTGGCTAGAGCTTGTAGCAGGATCTATGAACATGAGGAGATCCCTTGCTTCATCTCTGGGATCTAAACTTGGTTCTTGAGTCTAAGAGTCCTGGTGTGCTGACTGCCCAGTATCTGATTCCTGAAATGTAAGGTTTCTTTGTGAGACCAATTCAAAAGGGACAGAATAAGTCACGTGAATTCTGGATAATAATGAACAACAGTGGAGAGCTGGCAAAAGGCTGTTCCAGGACCTAAACAAAACAATGCCTGAGCCCATCATCTTCCTTCAGATACAACAGGGTGCAACCACACTTTGTTAGGCAATAAAGGAACAAGAAGCAGGGAGCATGCTGCCCCAGCCTCATCTCCTGGTTGTGCAAGGGGATACAAGTGTGTTACCCAATTTAAGCTGCTTCAGTGGGTCAACATGCAAAGGCAAAGAGTGCTCCTACATGAGCTAGCCTAGCCCACTAAGGAGCAGAGAAATAACCTATGGAGAAAAAAAAAAAATCTAGTTCTTGTGCTATTTTAATGAGCTATAAGAATCAGCAAAGGAACCACGAAGTTTAAGAGCAGCTAGAGGTCTGCAGCTGGGAGTGGAAACATGGAGGAAGGAGCAGGGGGAAGCTGGAATGGCACCTGTAAGAGTTCCTTTTTTTTGTCTGCAATAAGACATAAGTGAAACTGCAGCCTTGGGGTAAAGTTATAGACACATTTCAAGCAGATAAAATTGTAAACTGCCAGAATAAGGAAGTCCTCTCAGCTCCAAGGTTCCAACAGCTTTGCCAGATCCACTCAGAGTTTCTTGTTACCCATCTCCACCCCTGCACCCCCGCAGGTTGTCTTGTGGACTCATTTTCAGAACTCAGATCAAAATTAATTACATAACAGAGGCTTTCAGAAAAGGAATTTTGTGAAGGGGTTAACCTTGTGCACCCAGGGTTAATAAGAACTTAATAAATATGCCTTGCTTGCTTCCCAAGACTCAGACACACTGACAGAAGATGACCAGTACAGGAATGTGTAGGAGAAGCAGCAGGAAACAGGAAGCCGCCACTGATAAGGGCCGAAGAAGATATACTGGGTTTGTAATTTAAATAGAGGCAAATAACTGCACCATGATAATACAAAGTTGGAAGCTTACAAAATCATCAAGCTGCTTAGGACATATTTTCACTTGTCTTTAAACCTATCATTTTTTGCCATTTGAATATCTGTTTATATTTCACTGCTTTGCAGATGTCTTTATGGTGTAAGTCTGAGAAGCAAAGCATCAGAAACATATGTCCTGCCCCTAGAAGATGCCACCCATGACTGTGTGTTGATCCTGGGCCAGATCCCCTCATGCCACCAAGTTCCTAGGACAGTGAGGGAGCTGGTTATAGTTTCCTGGTTATCTGACTCAGCTGCTGCAATGTATATACACCAGATGACAATCATCCCATGAGGGACTGCTACCCTAGCTAAGAATAGCTGGTAGTGAAAAGAGGGGACTAGAAGGGAGGAAAGCTGTTCCAGTGTCTGTGCTGAATGGAGCAGGTTGCAGCTTGTAAAGCTTTATCATAATTAATAACAAAAGTGGTAGGCGTGACAGGCCTGTAATCTTGGCAGCCCTTCAGCATCTGATCAGCCTCATTCAGTACCTTTAAGTAACTCAGATCTAAAGCACTAGAGGAATCGGGCTCCTGTCAGAGGTGAAAGAGGGTGTTTCTGAGTCTGATCAGAATAAAATGCTGGCTCCTTGGGGTAACGTCAAGCGAAACCCACCAACCTCCTAATATGAAGAGCCCACCACATCCTCAGAGATGTGCTGAGAACAAGAACAATGACTTGACTCATAGAAAACACAATCCCTTCCCAAGACATGAAGGAACATTGCTTAGGGACCTCTCCCCATACAGGAACACTGCTTTTAGCAGCACTGGCAATACCTCTTCCTCTGCCAGCTGGGCAGCACGGTGCTCAGCAGTGCTCAGCCAGTATGGGTATTCCATGGTGCTGGTTGATGCTGGTTCCCCCTGACACCAGATTAGGTTCTGCTTTAACTCCATTGCAGTGTCAGGGATAGCTGTTTAAAGTTGTTTTATTTAAACACCTGAAGGAAATAAACATTTACACTAAATAATTCTTTTGTTAAGGATCTTGTATTTGTTCTTGATCTCTCTTCCCATCTGATTTTAGCTCAGTAGAACAACATGCACCATATTCAGCATTTTGAGTCACACAAGTAAACACTTCTATGTCCTCTATACTTCAGACAGTACAAATGGTAATGATTAGTTGTCAGTGAAAACGGTCATTTGGGTACCTGTGCGAGACAAAATAAGCAAACAGTCCAAAGACTACTAGATTAAAGTGGCAAACCTGCTTTCTGCTTTCACATTCACTCAAATAGGTTTGACTGGCCAAAGTGTATTTTGAGCTGCAATTTCAATGTGCAATTGTTGTGTGACAGACAAAACCTCATTTTTATTTTCTCAGGTCCCTGGATGATAAACAAATAGTGAAGAGGTAAGTCCATCTCCACTCCTTCTATTACTTCCAGGTAATAGAACCATTAACTTTCATACAGAGATGTAGGTGAATTACCACTATTGTTGGCTTTCATTTATTGTATTACACCAGTTAATAACAGTAGTATTAACTATAATTTTACATATGGCTATACATGTTCTAAGCTGTCCAATGTTACAATGCCTGTTCTGAAGAAAGGGTGACTTTGTCCAGAGTATTCTTACAGAATTTTCTTACAGAAACATGTCTCTTTAGAATTTGGGGAACAAACTGACATTTCATAGCATATTTTCTCACTACAGAGCAGTTATTTCCCACAAAACACAATCTGAATAAAGACTGCTAAATGAGAAAAACAGGTGAGATCTCATTTGAAAGATGAAAATGTTTAGCTCTCAGCACAGATTTAAGTCTGCAGCCATTTGTAAACCATTACATTAAGGCAGGAGTTACAGCCTGTGTTATGAGACCAGTCATTCCAAAAACCTGGACTGGCCTTCTGGCATTAATGTCTGAAAACATAGGTCAAAATATGTCTTTGTATATGCACTTGAAGCTGGAAATCTGTTATCAAAAGTAGTAGAAACAGGTAATCCAGGTTTGAGTTTTATAGCAGCTTTATTACTCATATTTTTGTAAATGTATGCTACATTTGTATTATATTAAATTACTTTTGTAACTTAGGCATAATATTTTTTCTTCCTTTGAAATCATGATGATTCTAGTATTTTTTAATCCTATTCTGATTTGAAGGCAAAAGGGTCTTGTTATTCTCCTGTTAGCAATCAGCTAGGCTGACTGTAGTAGGTTTGTATCTACTTGCCAAGTTAATATTTATGCCTAACATGATCACTGGACTATCGTATAAATAGACTGTCACAATATTCCTCAGAACAGACTGTGGGGAACATCTGCCAACATACTACCCCTTCTGAAGGTAGAATTCCTGATGAGCCAATGGAGTTTTCACAGGAAATCAGTGATACATAAGAATTACAACCCTGACACCAGTGTTTAAAACCAGTTTCACCTGCCTTCACTCGTGCTTTAGACTTTCCTTTTTTCAACTGTTCGTTATATTTTCTTTCTCTTGTCATGTTTCGATCTACTTTTTATGTTTTTCCAATTTTGTCATGTTCCAAGTGAAAAGTAAATAGAAGCACTTCTTTGTCCTGCCTTGGAATTACTCAGATGTCTCATTAAGATGAGAGCACACTCATTTTTCCAAGAGAAAAGATGACGGTGTTTTAGTTTTGCTGTTTTCAGTGTAAAAATCTCAGTGTGTCATTAATGGTTCCTTCAAGCTCACAAGCAAGAATTACTTACAAAGTTTTGACATTTTTGCATTTTCTTTTGACAGTTTCCCAGTTAATTGATCATTAATGCAGAGATAATACTTATGCTCTGTCCTTGTCCCTCACAGACACAGATCTCTCCAAGGCACCAGCCCCCACTAGATACGCACACGCAGACTCACACACAGCATCTCTTCAAGGCTCTCTGATGTTCACAAAGATGTCCAACCCTGGCACAGGAGGAATGGACCTACCCCTCTATGTGAGAGCCTTTGCATACAGCAGAAGAGAGATGGACCTGGCAAGGTCTCCTTGGGTGCTCCAGCAGTCCCAGCAGGCTGAGCTGGATGTCACACTCCATGGAATTAACAGTAAAAGCACTTAAGCACTGGAGCAAGAGCTTGAGCCCCTGTCTGTTCCACAGTGCAGGGTGTTTCTGCTGACAGTAACCACAAAAAACCCTCACAGACAAAAGAGGAGAGGAGATCTTCTTACATCTGGGTGCGGGTTTGCAGCACCAGCCCATCACAGGACCAAAACATGCTGTTTGAGGTTTTTTTGCAGGTTATGACCCTTTCTTTCAAGAGAAGGTTACAGTCACAGTCATTTTGTGCAGCCACGCTGTGCTTTTCAGAATATCCTCCTTGAGAACAGGCAAAATTGTTAGTGCCTTCACCCATCCAAAGGAAAAGCTCAAGGATTAATGACACAAAATGAGCTTTCTAGCATTTTTCATTTGCATCACGGTGTATTCATGATTTAAAGTTCACGGCTGTGTAGAGAGCTGTGACAACTGTCATGTTTGAGTGTGGCTGCAGTGCCATTGATAGCCAGGCTTGTTTGCAGTGGTTAGGATATGGCCCTGTGTTTTGCATTTGTGTTATTTTTCATTTGAACTCTTCCTTTTATAGCTATTGTCAGGGTCACAAAAAATGCACGAAGTCATGCATCAATGCAAGCCACTATGCACACATACATAAATGCAACCCCCCAAACAACTCAAAAAAATGCTCCTTTTTTTAAACAATCATCACTGCACAAGAACAATGTTTTCTGTACAGTTGATGAATATAAAATATCAGGTTTATCCATTACCATGCATTTGACAAATAGGCTTTTGTTAAAAGAGCACAAACCTGAGTTCTCTGAAGTCTGTAGTTTTTACATTTGGAAGTAAGTATCCTTTAAAAACAATCACCTTTTGCAATGACCTTATTTCCTGTCTTCTCACTACTCAGCAGGATGAGCTGCTTATGTGGCAGGCAGCATTTAGCTTGATGTTTGCATATGCTGCGATATGGCCAGGTTTCATAATGCTGTGAATACCAATCCATAAAACCGCTTTTCAAAAGCAAATTCATAGATGCACTCATGCATACCTTTTTGAGTTATGAGGTGGCTGTAGATTTGGCAGCGCTGACTTGATGCAGCTTTGACAGGTTAGGTTAAAGGATTAAGTCTAGTCTGTCTTCACTTTGCCCTGGCTCTGACACACTCTAAAAAAAGTTGTAGGCTGGCTCTGTGCCTAGTATGACCTCTACATCTCCTCAGAGTGACAACACTTCCCTTTAAGGCTCTCCAAAGGTCAAGGCAGATAACTTGTTGAGTCTTCCAGATACTTTCTTATCTGTAGCTTTTCCTCCCAACCTCACACAGTGGAAGAAATACGCAAAATCTTGCAGGAGAATAATCAGGCTTCATGTAACTTACATTAATCAAATAAGTTACATTTGATCAAAAATATCTATCAGGCTTTACTTTACAACTATTATTTACAAGAAACATCCAAGATCACAGATTACTAAAATCAGATACGTGCCCCATATAAAGAGATTTCACTGTCCCACTTCTTTTGGCCTGGGCTAATTTGCAATTAAAAGCAGCTTTCAAGCATTTAAAATGAGAGCTGGGGAAATAATGATATGATGATAGAAGAGTTAAATGTTATAAAAAAACCCATGTAATATATTTTTAACAACTGTTCACCTTTGAGAAAAAACAGTGAACAAATAATAATGACAAGCACAGCCTTTTACCCTGGTGTTACACCAAAGACTTTTACAGAGAAGTGGCGCTGTACATCAGATTCATAGAGGTTAATAGATTTTTAAAACCAGAATATGGTTTTCTGTGTAACTCAGCAATTTAATTTCATTTGCTATTCAGTTTAAGAACTTGTGACTGACCACAAAATATCATTTAGGAAAGAGAAAAACAACCATTCAGTTTTGATGCAAGTGTTCCAATTTTAAAATAAGAATCTTTCTACACATAGCATTATCCCTTTGTACTCTGATGGAGCACGTGCTTTTGTCATTGTAATTCAAGTGCCTTATTAAAAGAAAACACTTTGGTAGTAGAGAACTATGTACAAGGCACATACTTCTGCAGTATGATTTTTAAGATATGCTGAAAACTACTTTAAGCTTCTTGTAGGTTTGGTCATAAGGGGAAATTTCCTATGTGTAACATTACTGTAACCCTCTCCTGAATGTTCTCCAAGCTCTTACTAACTTTTTGGAAGAACAGATATCAGACTGCTTTGTGGTAGTGGTGTCAATTTGTGGACAGTGATAACACATCTCTCCGTCCCTGGTTTCTAAACCCACAGCCTAACTCTTTTGGCTGGAGCACCAGAAAAGAAAATATTTCCATTGAAAAAGTATTAATGTCTTTTCAGGCTTGCTGCTTAGAGTATTGTTTCCCTAATGTTAAATCTTGTACTTTTTTAATCCCTAGGTGCTTGGTCCTGCATTTGGTTATATTAAAATGCATGATAGTTCTTCTCAGTTTACTAAATGATGCAGAAGATCCTGTACAAATGACCTGTCATTGTGATGTTTTTACCATTCCATCTGTTTTTTGTGGCACCTGAAAACCTTATCAACAATTATTTTATATTTTCTTGTGTGCTTTGGTCAATGATTTATGGCTGCACTGGAGCAAGAATTGGTTTGTGTGAGATTTCAGTGGAAACATATTTGATTATGATTCTCTAGTAATTACTGTGCTGGATATTTATCATTCATATATCACATATCATAGCCTTATGATAGTGAGAAATTTGCATGGTAATATATGGAAAATTGTACAGACTTTCAGCCTGATCAGGCCAATAAATGTACCTTTAATCAGCCCATCATCTCTTAAGAAAGGAAATGAGGCCAGCAATAAATATTTTATGTAAAAACATACAAAAAAGTTCAACCGAAATTAATTATATTCTCACCCTGTATTTTTCATGTCATTTATTCCCTTATTTGGCAGTGTCATCTTTACAAGTAAATACTAAGTATTGTTTTAACATACAAATTTACTTGCCATCCTTCAGAACTTCTGCATCATTCTGAAATTTAAAATGAACTGAAACAGTCCTCACAATTACTTTACAGCTCTTGCATTCAAGTGACCAGGACTCTGCTTCTTTGTAAACAAAAGGCTTTTTTTCTAGTTGTTTAACCTCTTTCTGGAGTCTGTTTACCTGTAGAATTGCAAATAACTTTATTATAACTTTTTTTTTTTCTGTAAAAGAGCACCTCGTCTTAGATGAACCTGTCTGAATCTGTTTCATTTAAATTTACCTGAAATAAGAAGTTATAAACTCAGTCCCCAATTTGGAGCATGGCTATAAACTATTTGACACTGAATTCCTCATATGATTCTTTGAAGCCACAAATAGGTGACCTCAGTCTCAGGCCAGGTTTGGTATGGCCTTACATCCCTTTTTTAGGATAGAAAGTGCAAGCAGAAGGGGAATTAAAAAAAATCCCACAAGATTCACAATTCATAGTTTTGATTCCTTCTTTTTTACTTTTTAAAGCATTGCCAAAGACAATGGATGCTTCATGAGCTGAAGGAGTGTGGGAACAAGAAGATCCAGGCCAGGACTGGGTGCTGAGTCAAGAGAGGCAGTTGAATCGTTGTCCCTGCATATGTTTAGAAATTGTGTAGATCTGAAGCTTAGGGACATGGTTTAATGGTTAGACTCAATCTTAAAGGTCTTTTCTAATCTAAATGATTCTGTGATTTCATGACAACAATGTCCCTGTGTGCCTGTCCAGCAGAGAGACCCACATGCCCCACTGCCAGTAAGTTGGGATCCACACTGCCACTGCTTGCTCCTTGGCAAGGGATGCAGCCAAAAATGAACACCACCTGCAAATTCACCTTCTTGCCCTTTTTGTATATGTATTTATACTTACATATTTCATTTGTTTTTGTTTACCTCCATGAATAAAACCAAATCTTTATTCCTTTTTAATGCCAAAACATATGCTTTGTCATCTTTGGCAGTACACGAGGAGGTTTTGTACCAAAAGGCAACCCAAGGCACTCCAGTGGTTTTGGCATGACACCCTGATTCATGTGAGCATATGTACCAAAGCCAGTACCCTGCACAGGTTGTCCTCGTGGTGAAGAATGCTTCCTCAAGTCCATTTCATAGCCACTACCTAGCAGATATATCGACATTTAGTAAACTACGGAGATGCAATACCTTATTTTCTGCTCTTCAGTTTACACTCAGAAAGATTAAGAGTGTGAGGTTCAAGTTTTCTTGTTAAAGAGCTTATACATCCTTATAGCTAATTTTCCTGTGGACCTAAGTAACACTTTGATGAACTTCATCAACTAACTGAAGCGCCCATCAGTTATGATTCTAGAGTAGTTTTAAGCAGGCCAGTTCCTACAAGTAGTTATTATCCATTGTGCATTGCTGAATGTAAAAAGGACAATGGTTCAACAAGGAATAAAAGTGAATTTAATGTTTTAACATTAGAGAGCGAAAAGAAGATCATGTATTAATTAAATAAAAGACTAAACAGGACAAACCTTTGGAACAACAGGCATAACATTTAAGGATAAAATCAACATGGCAGGGTAAAGGTTGGAGAAGATCAAGTAAGACGCTAATAGTTGTGCTTTTTCTATTTTCTTATCAATCAATATTATGTTTTTCCCAGTGAAAATGCAACACCAGAGTTATTGCTGACCTTTTCCTCACCCTTCCATTGTGTATAAAATCACAGCAAAATAACAAACAACTTCATAAGCTGCAGACTTTTTCAAGCAAAAAAAGCATATGTCCAGAAAGTAATAGTTTAAAACATGCAGAGAAAAACTGTTCTTTCTATGGTAAAATGTAATCTGCTTCTCTCCTAATTACACATGTGAAAAAACTTTGTGCCACCTGAGAAGTCAATAGTTACACATCTTTTGGGGAAAATTCAGCAATAAACTTTGTTAGTGTTTTAAATAACTAACAGGTCAGGTAGACCCTCAGTAACAAGAAAAGGAATCAAATATATGTTTCAGTTATTCTAATATTTTTTTCGGATTTTTAGTTTCTTCCTTTTCGCTTTAATGCATCATGGATCAAAATCTTATTTATTGATAATTATTATCCATATTGACATTTTAAAAACTAAGCTTTTGTAAAAACTTTACAGCATTACTTACTAATAAGGACATGGATGGTTGCAGTGAGCAATTCAATAAAAGAACTGTTTTCTGTTCCAGCAAAATGATGTTTTCCATTTTCTGCCTCTGCCACCAGGAAGAATGACACAGAAAATGAGGCAAAGAATAAGAATTTCTTTTAAAAAAAAGGAAAACAAAAAATTTACAGTTAATTCATTGATTCCAGAACAAATAGAGTATTTTATCCCTTCTTATATTTTTATTTTGATCAGTTAAGAAGTTTACATACGGAAAACTGAACAGATTCATCGTTTTAAGTGTCAGCGTAAAACACAGACAAGTTGTAACATACTATAACGAAACATGACATTCAAGGGAAGGAAAAAATGTTTATATTTTTTCCAGTGGAAATAGTATTTGCAGATCCATGTGGCACTGATGATAAAAAAGAGCTAGCTCATTTATTGAAAAATATTCACAGCTGTCCTTTCAAAAAAAAATGTCCCAAACCCACCACCAGAATTTAATAGCTGCCTAGTGAAAAGTTTATTGCCATTTCAAATGTACATATAGTGAAGATGTAATTACTCCATACATACAGTTTAGGTTGATTAGCTGCATGGTTTTACACCCAATGATACAATAAATGTATGTTTTCTTGCAGAAAGTTATACTCCCTAAGTGTCCCTTTATGTGACATATAGGGTGTGGTGACTTTTGAGAAAAAGGCAGTCTCTTTGTCTTCATAAAAGTTATCATTGTCTCTTTATTAAAAGTTACCAGAGAACAGAAGTATCTGAGGTAACTTAAGCATCCAGTAAAACCTCAATATTACATCTTAGATTTCAAATCCTGAACACTGGCCACAAAATATTCAAGTTACATGCATGTAACTAATGCTTTGTGGGAGATCAGAAACCTGGCTAGGTTCACAGCCTTCTGTGGAGGAGTGATATTTGACAGTTGAAATTCACTCCAAAGCCACAAACAAGCAAGCTGTGATAGTTGGGGAATCTCTGCTTTTATTCAGAAAAGCAGGTTACAGCCAAACTGGCCACAAGAAGGTGCTTGAAAATGGGATCTTGCTGTATTCCAGGAGTATCGGCAAAATGCAGATGACAAATGCAGAGTCCTTGTTTGCATTATTTATTATCAATTCTCATAATTTATGTAATGATGCAATTGTTTTACAAGCCTGAGTCATCATTTATGAAAACCCAAGTGTAGTGACATAGGAACTAACCTAATAAAACGTTACTGCTATGCTTTACTGTGCTGCAGCAATTACTGTAGGTGGTGTGCAGCTCTCACTTGCTCTCCTCCTGTTCACTATCTTTACCTTCTGCACTAAATTAAAATTAGTGCTACTTGAAGCTACAGAAAACAACCTCCAGCAAGAGAAATTGGGTTTTCTTTTCTACCTATTAGTACAGCAGTTGCAATACTCCTTGGAAACACTGGAAACTCCCTGAAACTCTGGGACTCCAGACTAGTTCCAGTAAGATCTGTGCAGAACAGAAGATATACGAATGCAATAAAACACTGTGATAATGACATGGGGAAATGCAGAACCTTCCATACTCCTTTTCTGGTATTTCTTGCTATAGAGTTACTGCTTCAACCCTATTTTCTGTATCTTTAATAGCCATTAGTAGCCCACAACAATTGAAAGCTGAAATGGAAAAGACATCACAATTCTCTGTCTGGTTAAGATGTTGGCTTTGCAGATCATAACATTGGATTACCAAATTCCCCAGGTAGATAACTCTTATAGGTAGATGTTATGGTTGTTCCTAAATGGCCTTTTCTCCATCACAAGCCCTGGGATGCTCTGGCTTTGGAATAAGCCCATTTCTCTTCTACTGACCAAGATGCACCCAAAGGTATTCCCACAGAGGGCCTTTACGTGCCATTAGACTGCATCAGTTGCAGCTCATCCTGCTACCTCTCTCCCCTGCATCTTCTCACAGATTTTGAAGGGGTTTTAACTCCATTCTTTTTTCTTTTTCTTCCCAGTTTCCTCACACAGGTCCCTTTTCTCTTCCTATGCTTTTCTCATTCTGCTTGGTTGCCTCCCAAACTGTCATTATTTTGGTCAATCCTCCACTATTTCCCTCAGATGGCCATAATTTATCACAAATATGATACATAGCTAATGTTAAAAAGTATCTCTGACTCATGGGTCACACATTTTCCCATATTCAGATTGATAGTTTTCTCTCATCTTTTTCTGTGGGACTCAGCCTCTCAAAGGTCTCTGTAGCACTACCTGCAGTTTCCCTACACTTTTCAGTGACAATGTGAGTTCTTGGTGGCTTGGGGCTCATTTTTTCTACCTGGAAGGAGTCTTGGAAATACAATTATATTTGAGACCTGTCTGTAAGAAGCTGAGCAGATGGAACAAAGGATAAAATGTTTGTGTTTTCCTAAGTGGAAGAGCATGGAAGAAAGAAGATTATATTGTGAGATACTTGAGAAATACAGCCTCAGCAGCAATGGCAAAGGTAGTACAGGGTGTTGTTTGCTCTCTGCATTTTCAGAGACATGACAGGTGGGTGCATATTTAGAAATCTTTACAGGACATGAGTAGTAGTCCTGGAATTGATCTTCGGTGACAGGCCAGGGCAAGGCAGCACAGTACCTGAGCCTGCGAAGTTGGGCCAGGTGACCAGAGATCAAACTGGACTCAGCTGAGTAAAACCAGGTTGCTGAAAATACTTAATTTTTCCTTACAGATTGATTACATTTGTGAACACAGTAGAAGGGGATATGAGGGCTCTGCTTTTAGTAAGATTCTTGGCCCTAGGACTACTATGAACTTGCTAAATGAACCTGCAACATTTTTCCACATTTGATTTTTTGCAGTTGTATGTCATTATTGTGTGATTTGTAGCCACATGCATTGTTTTTCTTCTTTAAGAGATGTTTGTACTTTTACATCTTTGTGGAATTCCCACTGCTTGACAAAGACACACCTGCCTGTATAGACCTCCAGGAGATTTAAATCCTGGATTCTGAAGCGAATAGGCCGTTACTGGGACCCTGAACAAAGTATTTTATTTTGAAAGGAACCCTTGAACTAATAGACAACTCTAGCTCTTAGTATTGCTGATGGTTTCTGCCAGAAGGGCTAATGTTTGGAGGAGTAAAGTTACCAAATGTATCCTGTATGTAAACCTCCAGAATAAAGAATAAAAAACTAACATCCTGGGCAGAAAAGGCAAAGTAGCTGTTTGTGGGCAAGAAATCTAGCACAGTTGCTGTGAGCCCATCAATCAGAGGCTGAGATGAACCCATTTGTAAAAGTTAATAGAGCACAGTATAATGAAAGACAAATTGGTGTTATTAGTCTTAAGTTTATGGTTCAATTAAACTAATAATATGCAGTAAAGCAAAAAGAATAATTAGAAATTATTATAAATGTGCATGGGTTTGTAAAAATATAACAAAACTTTACATATTTTGTTGGGATCTGTTTGGTTTTTTTTACTACACTATTTTTTTGATAGCTTTATATACAATTGCCTTAGGGCATACAAGAACACTGCAACAGTAAGATTTAAAACAGATAATTACTTGAAAACAAATAGTATTAAATATGCAGCATGAAATTTACAGCAGGAATTACCCTGAGACCTGAACCAATTCAAGATTTTAAAAAATAAAAGGACATTTAAAATTGGTTTTATGAAATTACTTGTTTATCAGTTTTATAAATAGATAAATTATAAATATTTTACAGCCAAGGATTGTTACTCCGTTCTCTGAACTCTCTTAATATTTTTCAAAATACGATAAACTGATGCATCTACCATAATCCAAAGCTTTTATGTTCTTTATATTTCTATTTCTGGAAATGCAAGATGGAAAAAGTCCTTGTCACTTGGCTGGTACTCAGACTTGCAACCTGATATCAGAAAGACCAAGGACTCTTATCCTCTTTCCGCCAGCAAACCAGGTAGAGAGACTTGCCTGCTATTTCACTTGGCTTCCTCCCTTATCCTTCTCAAAAACGCCCAGAGAACTGATGTGATCCTGACAAGACTTTAAGCTCTACCAGGCTTTCCAACAAGGCATGGCACTGTCAGCAAGGAATCACTTAGCTTGGGGTTGCAGTGCCTTATATAGACCTTGGGCAAGAGGGCAGATTCTGTGCTGCTATCCTGAGCACAGTCTGCACAGACATGAATGGAAGCAAGCAAGGAGCAGCTGAAGTTGTGATGTAAACTGAGAGGGTGAAACTGTGAATATCAGATGGATCAATTAGCTTTCAGCCTACACATTCACAAGAATATTTTAAAATTTGTTGAAGAGGTTATTACAATGCCAGCAATGTATTTTGGCTGCATGAAATAAATCAATACCAAATCCTACAGAAATAACTTCAATTTTAAAGTTTAAAAGATATTCTATATCTGCCTCAATCTGCAGCTAGTGGAACATCAGGCTTTTTTCCATTTGAATGGGAAAACAAAATATCTGAAAGTTGAAGCATGAAGAAAAGTGGAAAATAAGACAGTAAAAATTTAATGTTCATAAGACAACAGAGGCCAGTTTTGAAATGTGATGTGATCATTCATCTGGGATTTGGTTAAATAGTCAAAGAAACTAAAGGGAAATTAACAATAGAAAAGTAATTAAAAGAAGTAAAAAAAAAATAAGAAAGAACAAACTATTAATTAAATTTTTCCTGAAAAAATTAGCAAGTTCAAGCTTGTTCAGCAAGGTATTTTGAGATCTTTCATAAGGTTTGAACACAAAGAACAATCACATCATCTTTTTGAGGAACATAAATTTCACACACCCCTAATCAAACACTTTCTCTCAAACCCTGGGGCTGTGACAGAGAGGACAGCAGAGACCAAAACACTTCCAAGGTGGGAAACTAATTAGATGTTTCCTCAACAAATGCTCTGTGATGTTCACAGCAAATACTGTATTTCAAGAAATGACGTCTAGCTTCAATAGGACCTCTGGATGCTTTTGTCAACAAGATTGTAATCCTCTACTGTCTGGGCTTTATTTCACTATGAAACTCCGGTCGCCAGTGATCAACTTATATCTTGATCTTCTTTTCAATAAGCTAAACAAGATGAGCTCTGAAAGCCTGATACCACAGGGTCAAATATTTTGAAAGAGAATTACTTGAAAAGCAGTTTCACACTTTTTCCACATATAAGAAACATAACTTCCATGAAAATTGCTTTAGATTAAATACTTCTGTCCAGAATTTAGCCTGGAAAAAGGCAAAATATTGAGAGACTCCTACTACTTCTACACAGTATTTCTATTTTCCTGCATTTTAACTGGGTGAATTAATTGTAACAACTTGAATCCTTGAAGAAGAAACCAGGGCTCAGTGATGGCTTTCCCCCAGCCACCAGAAAGCTACTTAACTTAGATTCTGGGCTGCAAAAGCAGTCAGTACTAGGGGTCAAAATTTGAATTGTGGTACCATTACATCTGAATTAAGACACAGAGAAGTCAGTGAGGGTGTGACAACCTAGCCTCAAAGCATTTGACAAGTGACATGGAAAAGGCTGAGGTTCTCAATGACTTCTTTACCTCAGTCTTCATTGCAAAGGCCTCCAGCCACACTCCTAGAGTCATGGAAGATAACGACAGGGACTGGAAGGAAGAACCACCCATCGTAACTGAAGATCAAGTTTGTGATTACCTGAAGAACCTGAAAGTGATCAAGTCCATAGGACCTGATGGGATACACCCACGGGTAGTGAGAGAACTGGCAGATGTGGTGGCTAAACCCCTCTCTATTGTATTCCAGAAGTCATGGCAGTCTGGTGAAGTCCCTACTGACTGGAAAAGGGGAAACATAACTCCTGTTTTCAAAAAGGGTAGGAAGGAGGAGCCAGGGAACTACAGGCCAGTCAGTCTCACCTCTGTGCCTGATAAGATCATGGAGCAGATCCTCCTGCAGGCACTACTGAGACAGAAGAATAGTGAAGAGGTGTTTGGGTACAATCAGCATGGCTTCA
>VZRI01003157.1:41045-99626 GCA_013397515.1 Upupa epops
GCTGGATGAGGCTCTGGCCAGCCTGATCTAGGGTGGGGTGTCCCTGCTCATGGTAGGGGGGTTGCAACTGGATGATCCTGTGGTCCCTTCCAACCCTGACCAATTCTATAACTTCTTCCCAGGGAGGGAGATGGGCACTGGAGGGGGCTGCCTGGACGGTTTGTGGAGTCTCCTTCTCTGGTGATATTTTAAACCCATCTGGACCTGGTCTGGGTGATCCTGCTATGGCATAGGGATTGGCCTGGATGATTCTTCCAGGTTGCTTCCAATCTGTAGTGTTCTGTTCTGTGACTCCCTGTAGGTGTCCTGCTGTGACAGGGGGATTGGACTAGATAATCTTTCAAGGTTCCTTCCGATCCCTGATGATTCTATGATTCTATGATTTGGTGGGAAGGGGGGGATCTCCTGGAGTATGTTTAATGTCTGGTTGGTTATTTAGAATGTCTATTCAAGCAGAAGCTTTAAACCATGCCTTCCCTCCCCTTGCTGAGTACCCCAGTTCACAGACTAAGCAATACACTTGGGTCTTCACAGTTCTTTTCCATATGATCCAGCAGACTTCTCCTTTGCACAGTTCAGAGCACCAGAGCATAACTGGGAAGGTGTGGGCTGTGTTACTCTCTGCTCGAGGGAGCCTGCAGCCTTCTGCCAAGGGCTCTTAGGTGCCAGCTTTGATTTTCTACAGACAAAGGAAGGGCTTCATACCAGGTGCCCTAAAGACTCAGTTCCCAGCCATGCCAGGAGCTGTCAGAATCTAATAGCTTTAACTGGATGAAAATGAGCATTTGATGGGCGAAAGAAACCACAGTACATTTCCACAGCCTCTGCTGCCTGATGTCCTCAGCAGATCCCTGCTCCATTCTATCTGCTTTGTGTCCTGTGGCACAGACCCTTCCCGCTGGTTGAGTGGGAGGTTCTGGGACCTGCTCAGCATAAGATGCAGTTACAGACTGCAGCTGTGGTATACACTGCTGAGGACCTCATTGCACCACTTGAAGAAACAGTTTTAGCCAACACTGAAATGCTTTCCAGCCTCAGAAAGTCTGTCACTGCTTTCTGAACTGCTGAATATTGTGAATTCTGGGGGAAGAGTGTGCAGACATAGTTACCTGGTACTGAAACAGCCAGGAACCTTCAATCAACCGAAAGACCCTGTGGGTGTGCCTTGAGCTGGGCACAAAACCGTATTTTGTAAGGGCTAATCTTTATGTTGTTCCGCACTTCATTCCTAGAGTCTGTAGGTCTTTTCAAGCAAAACACAAATAATTTTCCTTGTTGAATTTGTTTGCCATAGTGGGGACATTATTTTACAGCATACCAAGCACTTTCCAATTTATTTTTCTTTAATGCTGTAACAATAACCTCAGTTACAATAACATCAGTCTTAATTATTCTCACAAAAGGATTTTGAATCTGCCAGAGTACCTTTCAAGGCCTGCAAAGATATTAACTAATTCCATAACCAATTACCTACATTTTCCCTTACTTATTGCAAATGTGACCTTTTGTTAGGATTTGATTGCAAGGTTCCTGCTGTGAGTATATAACTATCTGTGTGTCTGAGAATGGCTATCCCTCCACTCATGTGATGACTGCTGTTAATTTTAATACACTTTGATGGCTGGAGAACAAATAAGTGTCTGTGACACAGAACAGAGACATTTGAAGGTGGATAAACCACCACTTTAATGAGTAGAAATCAGCAAGTAAAGTGGCCTTCTAGTGACAAACCAAAAGACCTTAAACCTTGGGAAAGTATTTTTCAGTTTGGAAGGGATTCAGAAAAAAAAATCCTACTTTCCATATAGAGACAGAATAACAGAATAACTCATAAAGATCACACAAATTAGAGAAAACAGGAATACATAAATAAATGCTTGAGAGATTATTTACCTTATAAATGAAACTATGTGGGAGAAACTATTTCAGATAAATTATTGCAGTTGTAAGTTTTTATTACTTGTTGATAGTAACTCTCTGAGATTAAAAATAATTGTCTTGTAAGCCTGGTTTTGTTTGTTTGGGGTGTTTTTCTCTAGTTCAAAGAAAATCCTCAGGCTAGAATCCTACCTCTGAAGAAAAAGATATGCTTAGATTTGTTAGAGACCAGAGCAATGCAAGAATGAAAATTAGGAAGTGGAAAGGATTCTCTTGTAAGACAAGACTAAAAAAAAATACTTATCCCAACTAAGAAATGATAAAAAAAAAACCCCATGTAATAAATATTTAAGAAGTATGAATCCCTAAGAGTGAGAGGAATTAATTAACAATAAGCAAATGAGTACTGGGATATTAGGAAGGTTGTAAATTGTCTAAAACTGCGCAGACTGGATTATTTATTGTACAGAAAAAGAAAAACGATTCTTCAAAAAAATAGAGATATTACCTGGTTATGTAAAATGATATTGGACACAAGTTTGAATCTTGAAGCAGCATTCTTTACTGTGTTTTCCACTAGAATTACACTATTACACAAAGAGGTTACAATATGCAGAACCAGGACACAAACAGAAAAGACTGGCATCCTGACTCTTCTTTTTCTTCCTTTTCTAGGTTTCTTCTACAGTGTGTGGCTGTATTCTGAGACCTAAAATCTAACCCATTAGGACTGGGAAGAGCTTGCAGAGCACAGCAATGTCACTGATTATGTGTAAAAAAGGAAGAACAAGCAGAAAAAATTCTCTGAATATATTCTTTTCTACTTAGTCACTATTGAGTTGTTCCCCAAACTGATGAAATCACAGAATTCTGTTTCCTTATGTTCCAAATCACTGATCAGAGTCTCATTTATTATCAGAAAAACCCTAGAAAGAACTCTTGTCTTCACATTGACTCCAGAATCTACAAGATGCTTGGACCATTAATCACTTTACAAAACACTCTACACAAGGAAAGTTTCTGATTTGTATGATGACTTAGGGCCCTCTACAGTATTTTAGTTTCACAGCCTATGGCTGACTTGTTTTCATTTAAAACTGTTAATTAAATAAGTAGAGGAGGAGCATAACCTTTATCTAAGATACTAAATACTTTCTGTTATAAAAGTCTTTTTCAGTAATAATGACTTCTGTCAATCTCTTAATGCTTTGGTCTGCAATTGCCTATGCAGACTCACATAATTTTATCCTAGTTGCTGAGAGAGAGAATTTCACCAAAGGTAGCACAGCTGATTCTAAAAGACAGATGAGCAAAATTATCATGCTGCCTATGCCTTGATTCCTCCATTCAGGGTCAGAGGATACTCAGCTAAACTGACATTATTTTCAGAAGATGAGAAAAGCCTTAGTTTTTTCCCTACCATCACTAGTTTGTTCTTACTAGGTAAATTTCAGTGGTCACTTGATGTTCGCTACCATGATGAGGTCCCGGCATTCACTGTCTTGCACCATTGGCACAAGTTATCTGCTGAGTAATCTGAAGCTCCTTTCATATTTGTTTCTCTCCAAGTCAGTGGCAGAAGGTTGTCTGTCCTATTAGCTGAGGAGCTCCATGGCTGATATGCAGCTGGTCTTCATCAAAATTGCCATTTTACATTTCTACTGTCAAAAACTCACCATGACACGGCTACCCGTGCACACCAACCACTTTTATTCTGCTGACCCTAAGAGTGGCGATCATTCACCACTATTGTTCTGCCAGCTAGTTACCAAGTCTTCTGCTTTGTGCATTGGCTCGCTATTAGCAGCAAAGTTCTGTATCAGAAAATGATTCTTCAAGATATTAATAAGTACTCTCTTTTCTTTAGCACACCAGCTGGTTCACACATGTCTGTGTGGAAAAAAGAAAGAATTTCTGTACTGACAAGAGAACAGGAAAGGCTTGAGATGTCAGAGCTACGTCCATTACAGAACAACACTTCAGTGTAAGGCCGTTGCTAAACCTGACCTTCTTCTACAGTGCAACTACCTGAACACACTAGGTAGTGTTTTGGAACACAAACTGACACACTAGGGTTGAACATGATCCTGAGCAGGATGGGCAAGTTTTGTGCTCAGGAATAGCCTCAGATGGGAACCACCTCATCAGCCCACAGACACAGTCCAAAGAGAGCTGGCGCACAAGTCCAAAGGCCTAGGTGGCATTTCCAAGAGAAATGACTGGTAACAAGTAGCTTCACACAACTTCTTTAAAAAAAACTCAATTTTGAATCCATGCCCACACTGAATAGAAGCTGTCTATAAAATAGCGCTATTTGTAGAACGCTGTTCACAGGAAGGGTCAGTCCAACTTGCCCTTTTGCATCAGTGTGACCCAGGATGTTTTTCCCCTGGTTCTCAGTAAGGATTAATAGAGAAAGCCAGACCAAAAAAAAGCCCTTATATTACAATGGATATATTTTTTAATAAAATGCAATCACTTGATGTCATGAATCCCAGACTGTGAAATCCAATGAAAGAGCAAACCTTAACAAATCTGCTTACGTTAAGGGCAAAGACCATTTCAAATATAAGACTATATCAAATATAGAGATCCAAATGATACAAAATGCAAAGCTGCATGTCTCTGAGAACTGAAACGGCTTGCACACGGTTTATTTGCACAACATATTGCAAAATGTCCCTGATCTGTATCTTTTCCCATTACCATCTTCCTTGCTTTACTATTTTCCAGTGGGAGATTGTTTACATAGTTCAGTCTTCTTTGATCTCTTAGACCCTAATTTACCTTTTAAATGTATTTTTAATACCTCATAATCTCCTAAAATTATAAAAATAATATTGATTAAACTAGTAAGGAAAACATATAAAGAAAATTACTTATTTCTAGCACACACCTACTAAAGTGTAGCCAATCTTTACAAACCACATCTTAAAAGTTGTGTTGTAGACTGTGAGGTTTCTCTGTGGGCAATAAAAAGGAAATGGTGCTGTTCCGTATCAGTGAAAAGGTGTTGCTATATCAGCTATGGGACAACAAGGGGTTTAAAATGGATTTATTTTTTGGCCCTTTCTCTGCAACAAGAGAAGACCACAGTGCAGCTTGAGATAGATTGTCAGGTTAGTAGCCACCAGTCTTGCTGGTAAAAGAGAATGACAAGAGGTATTGCTCCATTTTCAGAAGCTAGAGTTATATTATGTGAAAGATGGACAGGATGGGTGGGATTCAGTTGCCTAATTTTGTCAGCTCATGTTATCTGAGACACCCCAGGGCAGCTGCAACATCTGCATGGGGCTGGCAGGTCTGAGGTAGGACTGCAGGGAGATCCATTCCCTGGCAAAATAGCAAGTGGAGGTGAGGTAGGCTTAAGAAGTCAAAGCCAATACAACAAACGACACTTGACTCTCTTGTTTGGGCAACTGAATCTTTCCCTTTCTGAGCATTCTTCAGCTTGACCTCCTTGGAGTACCTATGGCAGCAGCTCACCATTCACTCCATTCCTAATAGAGAATGGGATATCTCAAAGGTTTCACTGAAACTGAACATTGCACCCCAAGATTTTATTCCCCAGTAACTCATATGGCAATAAGCTGAAAAGATTTTTCTGTCTGTCTGTCTGTCTGTCTTCTGCACCTTCAGGAAATCACAGAAATTATGGGATGCACGTCTCCTGGCAGTGTTAGGGTTTTCTAAAATATTTTCGATCTGTTTTCCAATTAAATGCCTAAGAAACACTGCCTCCCACTAAAGAAATAAAAGCTACTGAACCTTTTTGCTCTCTCATAACGAGTGGTTTCAGTTAGATGAAAGATCTGCTCTCAGATACCTATTAATTTGGAAACAAGGGGCTCAGCTCAGTTCTCCTACTGGTGAGGACACTGCATGCAGCAGGAAACTCTTGAAGAATTGCAGGTACAGCCTTCCCAGGCCTGACAGAGCTGTTCCATCTCATGTTAATAATTAAATATTCGTTGGCGCATGGACTAGAATGTGACTCCCTCACTTCACAGGTGATAGCCCTAATTACAAGCCTATGTCATCAATCTCTGTCTCTGCTGTAATGAATTGTCATTATTTGTAAATACTGGAAGTTTTAATGGGAGAAATCTCCCTCCCTCTTCCCCTCCCCTCAGAATACCTGACAGCCAAGAGATGGCAGCACTCTTTCTGGCACAGATCAAGAGCTAAGTTCAAGCCTTTCCTCTGAATTATAGGGACTAGTGAACCTGAGAAGAGGTGCATGGAGAATAGCCACAGTGACTGCAAGGGAGCTCTTGAAGATTTTCCCTTTGGCTAAACTGAGGGAGACTGAGACTGGTAGGAATTTGCCTGAGGTCATTATGAAGAAGGATCCTGACCAGGTTAGCTGTGGGTATGCAGTTATGCATGCCCACTAGCCACTCAACTAGGGCTTTAATAATCTTTCTTGATCCTCAAGACTAGGAATTCATGGGTGCTTAAGTGTCTTTGCACATCCAGATCTTGTTATTTACAACATTACCTGAGGAGATATACATAGCTTCAAACAGTTTTCTAATGAAAGACGGTATCAATAATCAATATACCAGCTCTCTGCTCCTCTCCTTCCAGATGTCATTACATAGCTCTTGCCACTGACATAAAGATTTCACATTAAGACTCACACAAAAGATCCTTCAGACTCTATAATCACATATTGCCTCTCCAGGGCATTTTCTACTACGCAATACCATATTTTCATATACATTACTCACATTTTCTGTAATATCCGCAGCACTAACACTGTTGACATTACTCATGCGGGCTTTAAATAGGCAGCTTTTACTACACTAAGTAGATATTACCCCAGAGTTTTCTGTAGCTAGATTCTTCCTGAAATGCAGAGCAAGAGAATTAATTTATCACAAGTTAAGAATCTGCTAATGCTTACCTTTTCTTTAGGAAAACAAATGACATTAAAACTCATACCATTAATGTTAGTTATAATGAACTCACAACCTCTGTGTACCCTCTGTGTATGCAGAATTACTGCAATACAGAAAAGATTTTTCTGCTACACCATGGCTAAAAGAAAGCACAGATTCTTTATTTACTTTATATATTTACTCATTCACCTCTAATATGATAGCCTCTCTCTTTACAGGTTTTGTCAAGTCAAGCTGCAGCAGGGACCCAGTGCAGTTCCCATGTGACTGGGATAGAAAAGGAACAGAAGATGAGCTTTACCTCTTACACACGTGATCATGCACTGGACCATGATCCTTCTTGCACCATGCACTAGCCAGGACAAGGCTCCCATTTGCCAGCTGCTGCTTTATGTCACAGATCCCCTTCAAGGATCTGCATCTGCCTCCTGTGACCAAGACATCAATGAGAAACTGCAGTGCTGTGCTGTGGACACCCAAGGACTCCCAGTGATATGATGATGAGCTGAAGAAGGGGACTGCTGTGCCCATATATCTGTGGATCTACACCTGTAAATACTGACTGAATTCTAATACAGGTAACATGCTCTCAGCCAATCCATGTCCACACCACCCTTTGGAGGTCTTTGGACCTTCCTCATTCTATTTATTACATTTGTTTAAAAGTGATTACTGCATGAGGGAGCAAAAATTAAAATATCACTTTATAAAATCAGTCTGAAAGTGCATGTTTGAAAATGTTCCTTTTGCACTCTAATTGTAGTTTTATTACCAGCAGTTACCACAGTTTCACCTCAGTGAATTAATCATGTGGAATTACTCTGAATTTCAGCCCAACAGAAGCAAAAGGAAAAAAAATAGGCTTTAAAACACCCATCGGAACAAAACTACAGGCTACACTGAATTTCTGCTTTGTCAGTGCCAGCATTGAAACATAATCCCAGCGTGCTCTTTGTGAAGCCAGAAAGATTAACAAGATCTTACAGGCCAAGGAGAAAGTGTCACATGCAGCTGGGTATGAGGGAGGGAACAGCCCACTACTAGAACCTGGAACACGACGTTTCTATGTCAGGAAAGCTGGGAAAAGCAATGAGAACATCTGTTAGGACTCAAGTGTGCTTTCTGAGATACAGCTACAAGCACTATTAGTTTCCTCTCCATTCATCCATACAGGAGAAAGAAGAACTTTACTTCTGTTTGTCAATGTTTTAAAAACTAAGAAACGACAAGCTTAGCTGTGATTTCTCATATATGAGTAAGAAAACTTGATGAAAAGCATGAATAGAAAGGAAAGGGAGTAAGGTTGCCAGAGTAGTTGACCAGGATACCGTGCAGAGCAAGCAAGTACATCTACCTTATCATATTGTGACTGTTGCGGTGGTTTGCCATGCCATCTAGCAGGGACTCGGGGAACTACCAGTTCTGGAGAGAGGTGAAAAGGCAACGAAAAAGCTAGACGTACACAAAAGTTACCAAGAGTAAATAAAACTACTTGCAGTTCTGAGCTAAAACACCTCTGTCTGAGGTGTAGATTCTAAAAAAAATTGTATTTTATCTTTAATTCTATAGCACAGACTGAGCATTTTCTCAAATTCATGACACATTGTACAGGGAAATACTTTCTTCTACTTTTAAATGTCTTGTGATTGTTTTTTTTTATATATTAACAAAGAAAATCTGCAGCTGGCTTTCCATACATCACATGGCATTACTATTTCACCTTTGTTGTGCTCATTTGCTTAGTTCCTTCTCCAAATTACTCTGTCATTGCGTTGAGTTGAACTTCTCATGCTTCTAGATCAATACTGAGGCTGCAATCACAGTATGTGAACAACTCCAATGACAAAATAGACTACACACTGGCATCTGACTAATTAGTTGCACTTTATTCATTACTAGCATGCAAGAAATGGCTCGTTGATCTTTTTTATAAAGGTGAATATGTTGGTTTTTAAATTAACTTTTTGTCCGAGAAATGACTAATCCACACCAGATATCTCAGATAAAAACAGTACACTAAGGCAAAATTCACGCTTTTACTTTCCTGTTTGGAGACTGTATTTTTCATTGTCTGGACAAAATAATATTTCTGTTCCCTTTATAAGCATTTTGTGAAGCAGGAAAGTTGAATGAGAAACATTTTATTTGCTTGTAATAAGACTCTTATCTTCAAAGGACACAAGAACGCCCCTACTGCTGCCCCTCTGCCTATCACTGGGAGTCAAAGCCTCTGGCATCCTTATAGACACCGATAGCTGTGACATTTCTACTTCATTTTGCCTCTGTCTTTCTCAATTTCTACTGTATCTCAATTCCCTCTCTCACACAAACACCTTACACTCCACACCCTTATTCCATGTGCTGTTTCCCCTTGCTTCAGCAGTTTTATCTCTTGCAACACGTAGCAGAACCTACCAACTTGTGATTATGACCTCTCCTGCAAATAGAAGCATTCTCTCACAAGGCCACAAGTTCTGAGAAAAGACCAATCAGCATGTGACTCCAGCCCTGCTGCTGGCTATGGACATATTTCTTCCTGGTAACAGTAGCACAGCCTCGATTCTTCAGCTGCTCATCAGGTTTTAATAGACAGGATATCCTTAAAAAGTGCAAATGGATTTTACCAATATATAGTAATGACATTTTCTATGACAATTGAAAAGATACTTCTACAACCCAAGGTCAAATCATAGAATGTATTGGGTTGGAAGGGACCTCCAATGGTCACCTAGTTCACCCTCCCTGCAATGAGCAGGAACATCTTCAACTAGATGAGGTTGTCCAGAGCCTTGTGTAGCCTTAAAATCTCCAAGGATGGGGCCTTAACCACTTTCCTGGGCAATATGTTCCAGGGTTCAACCATTCTCATGCTAAAGAACTTCTTCCTAACCCTCAATTTAAATCTGTCCTTCTCTAATTTGAAACCATTCCCTCTTGCCCTATCACTACAGGCCTTCATAAACAGCCCCTTTCTAGCCTTGTTGTAGGCCCTTCACGTACTGAAAGATTAATATCAGGCCTTTCAACTTGAAAAATACCAAAAGCTTTATATTTACACAGAGTAGCAGTGTGTAATTTTTTTTCAGAGAAGAATTTCAAAGCATCCTTTTAAATGTTAAGAAATAGATATCCTAAAATATGTGATATTAATCCATTTTTCTTTTTAAAGTATGTTCAGAAAACCTACCAGGACCTTCTAGTCTACCTTTCACAACAGGAAAATCAAGAAATATAAAAATGGAAAATGCAATCTCCCCCAAATTCTTTTCACCATAAAACATGCGTGGAGAGTGGATTACACTGCTGAAATACTGTGAAGATAACTAAAGCCTTAGTAAGATTCCAGGAAGCACATTGAAATAATAAGAGGATCTAAAACTATAAAAGTTACTTAACATAAATAAATAATTAATCATATTTTTGCTTTTTAATATGAATTTAAGACATTATCTTCTTCATCCTGTCTCAAATCCATATTACAAAACAAGGAATACAATTATCTCTACACAGTACCTAAGTGGTTTCACAGTTTCAGTCCCAACTGCTCATTGGAATTATTTCTCTGAAGGGAAATCACTGTGGGTTTGGGGATTATTTTTTGTAGGCTGTGCAAAATGCTCACTGAGATCAGATTGACTTATCAATAGAATCCGAGAGTTTTCATCTGGTAACAATAAAAAAATGTGGAAACAAAAGATAGTTCAAGGTAATCCACCTGTTTCAGTAGTTTCAGCAGCTTCTGAAAAAGGAATTGGGTTGACATCCAGAAGTAGCCGCACTGCTAGAGAGGAATGAAGGATCTTTGAACAGCCACGAATTTACAGAGCCAACACTTGATTTCTTTAGTGACTTGGATATGTCATCTAAACAAGATCATGAAGTACACAGAAACCAGTGTTAGGGACAATCGTTAAAAACATAAAACACATTGAGGATATTAAAAGACAAAGCACAGAGCAAACTCTGGTTAACTGTGAACATTACAACAACCACAAGCAGTTCTACAGCTATACTGAAAACAATCAGAACATAAAAGTATGGTTTGGGTCAGTGACAGATAAGAAAAAGCAGCAGCTAGGTGAAACCACAGTTCAGTCTGAAGAAACCACTAGTTTCCCTTTTGTATGAAGAATCAAGCAAAGATAAATGGTGATCACACATATTTCAATGTGAGCAGCCCTAAGAAGGGAACAGAGTTGCAAGCTAGAAGTTACAAAGAACTTAGCACAATGTTTTGAAAGGAAATAGAACTATGGTAAAGCCAGCAGGGTCTAAGGAAATTCAACCTAGGAACTGACCAAAGACATCTCTTAAGCATTAGCAATTAACTCAATGGACAAGCAATTAACTAAATGAGTCCTTGAGGATTCTCCTGACAAACAGAATCTATCTCTGCATTTATGTTTTTTTTTAAATGAATAATTAAGACTATTTAAGGAATTGCATTTGAAACTTCTTTACCATAATCCCTGGAAATACCAAGCAGTATGCTTCAAGCAGAGAGAATAAAGGATTTAAAAAAAAAAAAGACAACCAACCCACAACCCACCCACCACACACAAAACAATCCAAATGGCTTTGCCAACAGCAATAGCTCCAAGTCCAAATGAAGAGCAGAGACAAGTGGCATCCCTCAAGGGTCAGTATTAGGATCAGTGCTGTTTAACATCTTTGTCTGCTATATGGACAGTGCCCCCTCCACAATTTTGCCAATGACACCAAGCTGTGTGGTGTGGTGGACATGCTGGAGGGAAGGGATGTCATCCAGAGGGACCTGGACAGGCTGGAGAGGTGGGCCAGTGCCAGTCTCATAAGATGCAACAAGGCCAAGTGCAAGGTTCTGCACCTGCATCAAGGCAATCCCAGGCACAAATACACACTGAGTGGTGAACAGATTGAGAGCAGCCTTGAGGAGAAGGACTTGGGGCTGTTGGTCAATAAAAAGTTCAACATGAGCTGGCAATGTTAGCTTGCAGCCCAGAAAGCCAACAGCATCCTGGGCTGCATCAACAGAAGCATGACCAGTAGGTTGAGGAAGGTGATCCTCCCCCTCTACTCTTGTGAGACCCCATCTGAAGTACTGCATCCAGTTCTGGAGCCCCCAACACAGGGAAGGTTGGAACTGTTGGAACGTGTCCAGAGTAGGGCCATGAGGATGATTGGAGGGCTGGAGTATGTCTCCTATGGGGACAGGCTGAGAAAGTTGAGGCTGTTCAACCTGGAGAAGAGGAGACTCTTATAGCATCCTTCCAGTACCTGAAAGGGCTACAGGAAAACTAAGGAGGCGTTGTTTCCAAGGACTTGTAGGACTAGGGGTAATGGTTTCAAGCTGGAAGAAGGTCAGTTTAGACTGGAAGTCAGGAGGAAATTCTTCTCGAACTGGTGGTGAGATACTGGAACATGTTGCCCAGGGAGGTTGCGGCTGCCCACTGATCAGATTGGCTGGGGCCTTGAGCAACCTGGTCTAGTGGGGTGTCCCTGACCATGGCAGGAGGGCTGGAACTGGATTATCTTTAAGGTCCCTTCCAACACAAACTATTCTATGAATTTATATTAACTCCCTCCTGTTAAGAGAGAGTCTTGGGCAGTCATGGAAGAAGTTGGGCAGACAGCAAGAATTGGTCTGAAGGCAGAGTACTACAGGGCCAAAAGTAGCTCATAGGTTTTTCCAGTTCATTCACATTTGTGTAGTGAGCACAACTTTGTTTCTAAAATCTTTTCCTCTGAATTCTGCTGTTTCTTATCATTCCCATGTCACTGGCCTGAGCCTCATCAGTTTGCATGACTGCAGAGGTGCTTGGTTATGACAGAGCACCTTCACAGAGCTCAAAGCTTAAGGCAGCTATGGCCAGAACACTCAGAAGATTAGAAGCCAGCTGTGAACAGGTCTCCCAGCAGACTAGAAATGCATTATTCTCTGGAGTTATAAATCTGACAAAATCTGAAGACACAGTGCATTTGCAAGAGGGGAACAGTTCCCTCTTTCTGACAGTGTTAATGTTTTCTTGCCAAATACCAGGAATTTTTAAAGATTAAGCTATTAGTTAGTGGTGACAGAATTATTTTTTGGAAAAGTCACAGCTGGATTGTCTGATCTAGATTATATTTAAAACAGGTGGTGGAAGGTTAGAAATGTACATGCTCCAAGAAGAGCAGCTTCAAAGCAAATTCACTGTTTTTGTTTTGGTGTTTTTTTCAAATGTAAATACTATGCTTCCTTCAGTATTGTTTGAGGATGGTTTTTGCCTTAATGGAGAGGAAAACAAGAAAACAATATTCTTACAGTCAGGTTCTGGGTCCAGTTTGAGAAATGCCACAGTATCTCCTCCCTGTCTCTAGCAGTCATCCGCTACTTTATCCATTCACTACTCTTAACTGATAGACTACAAAGCGCTAATAAATAGGTTCTGGTTTGCTTGGCTAATTAAAACCCAAAAGCTAGGAAAAGATACTTAACAGATATTTACTCTTATGGATGTTTTAACTGGATTCACTTCCTATTGTCACTTATACGTAGACCAAAACAGATTAAATGCCAGTTGTACTAGATTCTTACAGAGAGGGACTAATATCTGTTTTACAGATTTTATACAGCCCCAGGATACCACTACCCTTGAACTTGCCAGTTTTTCTATATCTGTGCATAACTGCAACTTGCTTAAGGAAGGATGTTTCTTCCTGGGAAAACTCTGTTTATATATAAAATATTCATTTTTGACTGTTCATTTATCTTTTCTGATAATGTAACTTAAAAGATGTATGGAGAATGAATACAATTATCCTTCTAAACTGTTCCAGGACAATTTATTTTTTTTAAGTGTTTTGAAGTTCTTCTATTCCTACCTGGAACTGACAGTTTTCCAAAAAATTCTGTGCAGGATACATTCACAGATACTTTCTGTATTAGGGAAAAAAAGCAACCTGAAATCTCCACCAAAGTTTGTTGCCTTTGAATTCCCTTCCATTCTCCAAATACTCTCACCTTTTCTTCGTTACTTCATTCCTTATCCCAGTAGGGATGTCCCACAGCCTCCAATTCTCCTTTTCTTATGCTTTCACATCAGTTATCAGTGGCTTATGACAAGACTTCAGTGCTTTTAAGATGAAGCACATCATAATGAGATATATTAAAATACTTTTGTTTTTTGGTATTATAAAAAGCATACACAAGACATATAGCAGCCATGGATCTACACAAAAGATGTAGACATCTCTAAACCTTTCATACACCCACACATGCACACATTTTTCTTGGTATTTTGTGTTCAAAAGTAATAAAGTTGAACAGAAAATATTTCACAGGTGACCTGCTGCCAAATAGAATCTGAATTATTTTTGGTCATTTTGAGTTATGAAGTCTCAAGATAGAAGAGAAGAACATTAAGAATGAGCCATTAAGTCACTTAACCAGACAGTCCTAAAGGAGTTTACTACTAAAGTGAAACACACTTCACTGTTCCTCTACCTGCTATAATGAATGATACATGAAGCACTTCAGATAGTACCATGGGGTTCAGAGTGATGAGCTTAACAGTGTGACTTCCCTGGACTTCACTGGCAACCCACCAAGAAAAAGTATTAAGTCTTTGTGTGTGTTTGTTCGGTTTCTGTTTTCATTTGTTATTGTGAATTTTTCTCCCCTCCAAGTTTTTCCAGCTTCCTAATACACATATATATATTTTATTTGAATGACATAAGGCTCTTTTCCTCCATCCTACACAATGACCAAAGTATCTCATCATGTCTACTTTGTAACTAAGGACTTAGCAACATGGGATGCTGTCCTAGTATTTGCAAAAATATTTTCATGAAGAGTAAAATCCTCATGCAATAAATATGACTCAATGAGGACACTATAGAAAGCAAAAAGCAGTGAGAAAGAAAAAATAATCTAAGTTTATCCTCTGTACTCACCACTTAGAATTTGTTGCATGCAGTCCAGTTCAACCTTTTAAATGAAATCAAGTGATGATAAAGGAAAAGAATATTATTCTGTATATTCTTTTAACATAAGATCTTATTTGGAAAACTAGGCCAAGAGACAGAGAAACAGGGCAATTACAGAACTACAGCACATAAAAATCAGGTGTCCAGCTCCAAGACCAGAAATCATAATGCTAATATCCCCTATGTAGCAAAAGATGCTAAAGTTCAACACATCAGCTTGCAGACTTGGCCTGAAAAAAGCCAGTGAGCTAAAGCATTGGAGCTGAAAAACAACAAAGAAAAAACTGGGATTTGTAAAAAAGAAAAGGCATGCCTATTTGGATTTGAATCCAAACACGAAATCATTTGTGTTTCTACCACAATCATCATTACACTAACTGGAATAGTAGCAAGTTCCATTTTCCAAGGAACCAAAGCCCTGATGCTTCAGTACTTGGAAGCTTGCACAGTCAGCCCTTGTGTCCCTAAGCACACCCTTTACAACAGGGCACTTGTACTGTTAAGGAAGCAGCTACACCCACCCTTCTGCTAGCATTTTGCCATCATTCAATCAACTAAGCAGAAATTAATGCATTCAGAAAGAAACCATGCAGAAGATCAGCAGATGCTAGCTTAAGAGACAATGATGGTCAGCTAGATGTGAAATGGTTTAGGATCCCACCTCATGCTTCTTTATATTGTTTATTTTATGTTGGATATGTGAACCGGAAAAAAAAAATCCCTCCACCAAATCACACACTCTGAAGAGCAGAATAATGCATAGATGGTTTGGAATTTTTTTGCTTATCTACACAGAAACGATTCGCAGAAATAAGGTTTTTTTCAGAGGATGACGAATAGAACTGTAAGTTGGTTATTAACATCAAGACCCATGAAAGCTTCAGACTAAAATATTTATAAACAATGAGTATTCCCACAACATTTTCACTTGACCATGGACATAGAGTTCCACTTCATTTAGCATGACTTTGTTCATGGACCTTTGTTGAGGGTAATTATTAAAGAAATTCACCCTTATGGTGTTAACTCAAAAGGTTTCATTAGTGATAAAACAATAATAAAGTCATCTATGAATAAAAATCAAAAAGCAATCAAATGGTGAAGTGAATGCTATATAATATTTTAGACAATGGTAGAACACTAGTATTCACCACACTACTAATAATTAAGCTGTTGTAGGATATATATAAATGTCACTAGCATACTTCTACCTATTTTAAAATGTCACTTACCTCATTACAGGTATGAGAATTGAGGAGTGACCTTGAGCAGTGTCTTACAGAGAGAGTGGTTGCCACCATGCCACCTGCTGTCCTACAGGAGAGTTCAGTTTAGTTATGTTTTCTTATAAAGTGACTTGTAGTCAACACCCTCCACCTTTGGTGCACTTGAAGATGCAGCAGATTTAGCTACGTCTGATTCCAGCTCAGGCTGGTCCCATTTACTCCTGAGATGGCCAGGACTCCTTAGCACCTTAGAAGGTGTAGACTAGCTCAGCCCTTACTGATCCCACAACAGGGCTGGCATCACTCTGACCTTCATGTTGGTGACCCCTGAACCAATGTGCTGCTTTCTTACCCAGAGTGGAAGCCATCAGTATAAGCTCCAAGACGCTGGCTGTAATGATTTAACAAGAGGGTCTAAATTGGTTTGGGTTGGTGCCTGTAATTCTAGCACAACAAACAGCTCTCACCAACAGTTCAACAGGCAATGAAGCAACTTTGCTAGAAATACAACAGTTTATTGAACACATCACCAAGAAGAAAAGGAAAAAATCCCAAGGAAGTAAAAGAATCAAAAAGGTAAAACAGAAACTGTATCACAATGCATTTACACACAGTCTGAGAGAAACAGGAGACAGGTAACACATCAGGTTTTGGCCTTAAATGAGAGGTCTGGAGTAGGAGAGTGTACACCAACACTCATAACCAACAGCCACTAACACGCACACACACTCACACCCCACTTTACAGAAGCAAATGGGGTGTGAGGGGGTGGCAGGAATACAGCACAAAATATACATTTGCTTGTGGAAAAGTTCCTTTTTCAGATCCTCATTCAGACATCAGCATTCTGTGACATACTTCTAGCTCCTGTCAGCTCAGGGCTCTTCTTTGAGGCTATGGCAGCGTCAAATCTGGAGGATATAACGGAATTCCAGATTCTCTCTATTTGCCAAAGGCCCAGGAAATAAGTACTTGTGATCTTTCCCTCTCCTAGCAGAGGCTTCTCACAGTCTCTCTCAGTGGCAGAGTATACAGGATGTTTGCCAGCCCGGTGGAGACAACCAGCATGGTGGAGCCACGCCTGTTATGGCTTATAGGCTTTTCATGGTCTCCTCCAAGGGCTTTCTACAGGCTTTATGCAGAGCCTTTCTTTCTTTTCCTCTGTCATCAGGCACCAAGGGAAGTAGAGGCTTAAGAGCTCACCTCTGTCTGGCATCTTCAAAGGTGTTTGCTGTAGAAGCAGGTATGTGGAGGAGCTGCCCTTACTCTGGTCCACTGCCAAGGACAGAAATGAGCTGTGCGCTTTTTCTGTATCTGAGCCTCCAGTGAAAGATGGGAGGGTTACAGGTTCATCCCCACAGAAGGGGGTTTGCAGATATGGAGACTGGCTTGCCTCTTTGGCCTCTCTGCATTCGAGCTACCGTGCAAAAGAGGGCTGTGGCTACCCCTGCAGCAGAGTCTCAGCCAGGCTGAGACTTTTCTTTTGTCTTCCACCCTTCGGTGTCAGGGGGTTGAGAGACGTTGCTCATCCCCTCACACCCTTAGGGGCTGGGGCAGCCCTCTTCTAGAGCAGCTCCCTGTCTCTGAAGACCTGCTGCAGATGAAGACAACGAAGATGGCAATGAGCAGAAAAGGAAGGGAAGAAGAAGGAGGAAGTACCTTCCCTTTAGGACTCTGTCCACCAATCACTTGTAGAGTCCAGAGACTGATACAGGAAGTCTCCTAGGCAAGCTACTTCCAGCTGCAAAATAAAATGCTTTTTTGGCATAAAAGCACCGCAACTAATATTTGAAAAATTGGTAATTTTCAAGCCAGAACACCAGGAAAACTCTAGGTTATTCCAAATCAATTTCAAGGGTTACAGGTAAATCATTGTGTATCACCTGATACAGATAACTGATGGAATGGACCAAAGGGAGGTTAGTAAGCAATGGAATCTCTGAAATGTAGTTGTGCAGAAAAAAGTAGTAGTCACATTGTACTGGATTTAGAATACTGGCTTCTGTTCAGCTTCCAAAGATACTGATTTGTAGCAGGTTACATGAATAGTGGAAAAAATTAAGAGGATGGTATTCAAAATTAATAATTAGGAGAACTAAATAGAAATTTTGTAAAATACAAATAAGCTACCTGCCATGAAACTATCATTGGCTAGTGAGAATATCTGTTTTATTAACATAAGAATATGAGCAGTAGTATAAAGGTTTGTTTCCTTTGTGAAAGAAGAAAACATTTCACAGATAATGACAGCACTGGTCATAAGGAATTCATAATACTGACCTGTATGAAGTACAGGCAATTTCAAAACAGCAAGTTCAACATGTTTCTTTCTCTTTAACTTGAGTGGGAACAGCATAGTAGTTTGATTTTCTTAATTCACATATTTTATTTCCAAGCATTTTTTACTGTTCCAGCAGCAATACAGTAAGTTACACAGTTCTTAATAACGTCAAAGGAGGAAGTCAACTTTACCAAGTAAAGTTAACAACTGCAGCAACATCAAGAAGGAAATAATTGAATTATAGATTTGTTTCGGTTGGAAAAGACCTTCAAGATCAGATTCCAACCATTAACCTAGCTCTGCCAGGCTCATCACTAAACCATGTCTCTAAGCTCCAGATCTAAAAACTTAAACAAATCCAGGAATGGTAATTCAAGGATCAATCTGGGCAGCCTGTTTCAAATGCCTTATGACCCTTGTTCATTAAGATGACCCTTGTTTTTTTTCATTAAATAATAAGCAAAAGCATTACTAGGACTGTTGGAAAAACCCTCTTAAAATATTCAGGAGACACTGAATAAAGAAGTATCTTAATGGAACGAGACTTCTTTTTCCCAGAATACTTGTGCTTCGCAATGGATTTTTCAAGTATACAGCTAGAAACCAAGAACTGAAAACCTCAGTCACAAGCTGGAAAAGGAAGGGTTTCACTTGTTATTAATTTAAAGCTAAATAAATATATGATTCCTGACTTGGGCATTCCTTCATCCACATGCAAACACAGACATACCAATACTTGCAAAGAAAAAAAAGAAACAACAAGGAAAGACTGTTATTTGGAAATATTCAGCATCTTTCAGTCAGCTACAAACTTTGTGAATATGACTTGCTATTCCTGTTAAACCAGACTCTTATCCAAGTAACTACATAAGGATTGATGCATACAATATAACAAAAAAAGGGGAAAAGATTTTTAAAAAGTAAAAAGTAGGAAATACAGAAAGTATTCTACATAAATAAATCAAACCAAAAAAACAGGAGACAAGATAAAATCCATATAGTACAAGTAAGGCCAGTAAGTGTTTTGAGTAAATTAGGATAAGTACTACAGTATTGTTAGATTTCTGTTTTGAAATTATGGAAATCTTGGTGGCAGATTCCAGAAGTTTGTTTCAATAAAGGAAGTCCTTGTCAAACAAAGATGTTTCTCATCAGGCAAGGCCTGACTTCAAACAAAATTAGAAATAAATACAAAGTCATGTCTAAGTATGCAAATATTTGCAAAGTAGTAAAAAAAGACAGAGATTGAAGTACCTACACAGTGATCTATCTGAAATACTCAGCTGAGCACAATGAAATTTCATACAATCAAGTGTGAGGTTGTGAAACCAGGAACAGAAGAAAGAGCCAACATACAGAAAAAAAAATCTATAGTATAGGAACTGCAGCAAGTGAAGATCTAGAGGGCACAACAGACAACCAAGTTTGCGTAAGCTTCTAGCACCATGTCATCCAAGGTGGTGAACATGTTCCTTTGTGTATAATGGAGCTTCCTTTCCTACTGTTGTGTTTGTGTGTGCTGCAGCAACGTGTTTAATGCTAAATTTGTATAGTCAGCATAGCTAACAGTATTTTAAGGAGCTGGAAAATTCCTGACTATTGAATCACTTTTGAATGTTGGGGATTTTTTAACCAACATTCTCTGCATCTTAGCTAAAGAAAACAAAGGTTATAGGATACAACATTTCAAAACCTTCATGAAAGTAAAATGACAGATGATAATCACTTTCTTCTAATGGAGCAGGAAACAAGAATAAGCAGCAACCATCAATGGCATTTTTAAATATAACCACATCCACTTCCTCGTGTTCTCTGAAGAATTACTTGTGTTCAATAGATTGGATGTCAGTGACAGTGAGAGCTCTTCAGCCAATTGTTGTCAATGTTATCCAGTCCCACAAGTCTAAAAATCTTTACTGAGAGTATCAGCCTCTTTGTTTACTGTAATGTATGGAATAAGACACGTTTTGCTATTGTTTAACATTAGTATCAGATTGTTTCCAATCATAGGACATTACTTATTAAATACCCCCTTTTGTGAATATTTCTGGTATTGATATTACTTCATTGCAGACCACTATTAAGAATCAGTGTTTGGGGTTTAGGGAGGGTTTCTTTTTGTGTTTTTTTTTGTTTGCCTTTAATATACTTTAAAAATCTTTTCAATTGCTCTTATTAAGATAATTATCTTCATTCATATGTACAGATTTCCCTAATATTGACTTAGATTTCCCAAAAACATCTTAATACAATGATTTCTAATTGTCACAAACATGAGACTTTTAATGATTCAACAAGCAACACTTCAGTGCTACTATTCAACACAGGAGATGCTGAGTGCTTGCTGCTTCGTCAAAGCCATGTAAAACCTGAGAAGCCACTGTAATCCAGAGTGGCACTTGACAGGGTAAACAAACCTTTAAAAATTACACTCCAGTATCTGGTACAGTAACAAGAACATCACAAAAGCAAGACTGACAAAAAAACCTTTGGAGGCTGGGACTTCATTTTGAGTGGTATCAATTCTTTTTCATCCCCCAAAGTAATACAGGTTTCACATATGGTCTCTTAACTGAAAAATTGAAAATGGTATCCATTTTCAATATATTATTCAATAATATATTCCTGTTACTGGGATATATTAAGGCTGCTATCCAAAGACCACTAAATTTTCTATTTCCTAAAAGCACTAACTTGCTTTTATTTTAGTTTTTCTGACTTTCTTAGGCTCCAAGGAGATGATGACAATTCCTCATCATGATAAACATCAGAATTTGATGTTTGGTCTTTTCACACATTGCTACAAAGCCAGCAATTCTTCTGCAGCAGCTGAGTTCATATCCCCATCACTCAGACTACTGAAGTATTTTTGTAGGAAAATAAAGTTTAACACCTTTTTGTGCCTTATTCAGAACAAGCTCTAAAAGACATTTTTAATGCACTACTGTTCATTGTCTGATAGATATTTCATTTCTACAAATGGTTATAGATGGACCACTGCAGTGATCTACCTACAGCTGTAACATGTTCCGTAATGATTTCCAGATTCCAGCATCATTTTAATTAATACACCTTTTAGAATATAGCACCCTTAAAAAGAGTGTCAGAAATGCTGTAGAGCCTACAGCAGTTCATGGTAAACCACTCACTGTGAAGCCCTTTCCCCTGGTCAGATCTGCTTGTCTATAGCTTCCAGCCAGTAGGTCTTATCCTTTTTAGACATGCTAAAGACCACATTAAAATAAGTCTTGTTCCCTCCATTTGTACTGGCAGACCTTGATCAAATCATCCCTTAACCTCATTTATGAGGAAGTTCAAAGATGAAGCTTGTTAGATCTTTCGTTACACAACACATTTTCTAGTCTTGTAATTAGTGCCGTAGCTTTCTCTGAACTTTCTCTAATTTAGCCATATTACTTAACGAACACAGAGCTCAAACCAGACACAGTATTCAAGTAAAAAAAAGCATACATGTAGAATTCAGAACAATATGCCTACATTTCTATTTATTGCTTCAAAATTCATAGCAGTTATTTAAGACAAAAGTGAACTGGAAAGTCACAGTGATGAATGAACTCCCCCAATCAAATTTAATAGTCAACACTTCCTGTTACTGGGATATATTAAGGCTGCTATTCTCACAGGATAAATTCCAACCCTGTTACAGTTATCATCTCAAAGAAATACATTTTTACAGTAAATAAAGACATTTTATTTTGCTTGTACAGTTCATAACATTGAAGCACCTTCAGTTTTATGCCAACTTTGGCTGGATAAATGTGACTGAATAGTACCACTGGTTAGTCCTCTTCTTCACAATGCTTCAACCTTACAGCCCTCAGCAAACCATCAATAGGCATTACATAATTTTTTAGGGCATTAATAAGAAACTAAGTTCCACAGATTGAGAAAGGATGCCACCAAGAGTCCAGGAGGAATGCATTCTTCCAGCAGTGAATCATCTGACACATTTTCACACCTCAGGATTGTAAAACATATGAAGTGTTGCTGATTGATTACACAAGATATTAATTTCTGGATGAAAATATAGACTAAGTCTAATCCATACAGAAATCACAGGATGCTGCATTAATGCTTTCAGTTTTATCAACCACTACTTCTTAATTTCATCAAAAATACATCATGCTGACTTGACATGGTCTACTTTTCCTCTAACTCATGTTGATTAGCACTAATTATACCACACTTCTTTAATTCACTATTAATTAGGTCCCTTATTATTTTGCCCAGTACAGATGTCAAGGCAACGGGCACATTGTTATCCAGGTCATGCCTTTTACCTTCTTTGGATGCTGGCACATCAGCCTTTTTTGTGCTACTTTGCCCCAGTACTTCAAAGCTTATGAAAAAGTAACAGCAATGATCAAGGAAGCTCCATGGACAGTCCTATTGAAACTAATGATCTGGGTGCACCAATTTTAAGAAGTACAAATTTTTAGCAACTAAAGAGCAACTCCTTAAATGCCTGTTACTGGAAATTATTTCATCAACTTCCTATTATATAATTATACAAATACAGCTTTTAATTTTCCTGTCTTTCTGTATCACGTTTTCACCACATCCCTTTCACGTTAGGCCAATACACTGCGCAGTACACAGAAATTTAACACTTTGGCTCTAAAGTAATTCAGTGCTTACTGCTGGTCACATTTCCCTTTTGTTTCTTAATTTTCCTTCAGCCTTTTATACCATACATACTAATTTTATGGCTCAAGTTGTTCTCTGAACATGGAATCATTTTTTAATTGATGTGGCCTCCTTTAGTCCTCACTCTAAGCCAACAAGTCTATGATACACAGCATACCCAATGTTTTAGTTGGTTTTTTTTTAGCTAAAACTTTGAACCTGACTAAACACTCCCCAAAGAATCAGTCTATTTGTAAAAGCCGTAAAATGGTATCTGTAATTTGGCTTTCAGAATAGTCAATCCATCCTACCATTTAGGATTTTGTACATTTGTATAATAGCCCAGATTATTTGTATAATAGACCAGATAGAGAAATAGTGTGGCTTGAAGTGTCAGGTTTCATATAAACAGCTATTTCCTACTAGACATATAAACACATAGGAAATGTTAAGGAGCAAACTGAAACTCTCCTATGAAGATCACCAGAATAGAGACATTCTTTGCTTCACTGGTGTCAACAGCTTCATGTATCTCAACTACTTCAGGGAGAATATCCAGGAACAGTATTCTGTAGTTGAGACCAGTGAGATGGGATTTGTCTGTGTCTTCAGCAGCTTCTGTGCCAACTTAAACAATGTTAATTTATTATGAGCAGCAGTGATACAAGCAGATACATTATTTATGAGAACATCAAAGGCACAAGAAAAAGGACCACATACAATTAGTTGGTTTAGGTCTCTTTGCTGAGATAATTGCACCATGAGAGGACTGTGCCAGTCGAGACACTCTACAAACTCGTAGAGTGCCAGACTAAAAAGCAAGTGGATTTATGCTTAAAGAGAGACATTACAAAGTCAGGAAATTATTTTATACTTAGAACATGATATGAACTTACCAGAGCATCACTTATACTCAGCTGATCAATTATTTCCTAAGATCAGATAGGCTGAATGCAGGTTACTGTGTTTTATGAAAGGATCCTTTACCACTTTGTACATGCTTTGGTGCTACTCAAACCGTAACTTGTATTACATCTTCTTGAACTTGGCCATTGCATCAACATAAAACATCATCCAGCCTCAGTCAGGCTCTGGACTTATAAAAAAGTTAATGCTCAGTTGCCTACATTGAATTTACAACATTACTTCCTAAATCTAGGTCATCAGAAAGTGAATTGAAGGGCTGTCAAACGATCACTGAAACCAGCACAATGGAAAAAAGAGAGGGACAGAGGAAGAGAGGGAAGTTAAGCTCTTATAGGTAAAATGAATGAAAAAAGAGTGGATGTATATGTACTGAATAGTATGACCTCTAAACACAACTTCTACAGACAGAATAGTTCAGACTTCGCTTTAAGCCTGAACATCTTGGTGCAACTTCATCTATAAAGCAGCTCACATAATTTGGTTCAGTTTGGTACTACCACATCAATTTAGTTACAGTGACACAAACAGATTTAGAAACTCATCATGTTAAATATGTAACCAACAACGACTGCTCAGGACGTACTCAATCAGAAACACTTCAAGTCACTCAGTGACAACAGATTGAAATGCTCTATAGACCAAAGTTTAGACCCCCTTTTTAGAGACACACCCTGACTGAGACTCAAACTTAACAGGACTGAATGCTTTACATAGGTGAAACTAAGCAAGAAGGTGTCTGACAACCAACATCACACACTGCCTAGGTGATGTTACAGACACGTGGATGCTCTCACTGTCAAGATTGCCTGTATTAAGGGAGCAGATGCTGCTACCTGTAGTGGAGCAATCCCTACTTAAGAGTCTGACAAGATCCAGTTCCTAAAGAATTTTCAAGAGATTGAAGCTTAAGCCTAATCAGATACATATACTTCAATCCTCTCAGCTGGAGGACAAATGCTTACATCCCCCCCTCACATATGCCATCTTCAGCAGTTCTCCAGCAAACACTGATCACTATTCTAAGGTATTTAAGGTACTGTTTCTTTTTTTCAAAGTAGCAACTGTAGCTATTTAATTCAGGATTGTAGTCTTGCTTCCAGGAGCAAACANTCCATGAAAAAGGCAGATACTGCAATACCATACAGCTCTCATACCTGATGAGCTGGGTTTTAGAGGAGCACACTAGACTTTCCATTGTTAACATAAATACAAACACTAGTCCCAGGTTTCTAAATATATTGTTTATTTATAGTTAAATGTTAATTTTTTGACAGAAATCTGCAGGCATGCAGTGGGTAACCTTTCAGTGATGTTTCTGTTTAAACTGAAGCCCACAGTAGCCACATGTTCCGGTCTTTGTATCTTTGTCCTGCAAAAATATAAAAAACACAACATCTGCTAGTTTCACTTTTAATACTTGTGTAAATAAAAGATCTGTAATTTCTACATGTCATCTTAAACCAGATCAATATAGCAAAAATACAGAGCTTAATCATATTTGAAACACTGGAAATAAAAATGCTACTATGAGGCTCATGCTTAATTTCTGTATCCTATGCAGCTTCCCTTCTGCTATCCTTTGATCTACCAGGCCTAATCTCAATACAATTGTAAAGCCAAGTTAAGTGATCACTTTTCAGCAAGAAAGGAACCTCTTATTGAGCTAGATATTGTAAGTCAGGTCAGTCATATCTGTTCTGATGTTCTGAAAGGACCATTTCATAATTCTTTTAATACATAATAGGATTCTGCAATTCCAGGTTGTATTACTGGCTGAAATTCCTGCATAAATACAAGACTGACAGAGTAAATTACAGGAAGAAAGATATTTCAGTAGGATGTTGGAAGAATTCCCGAAGAAAATATTTGAGAGTAAAGTAATATTTACTACTGCATAAAATTATATTCTTCTCTCCAAAAGACGCATATATTTAAAAACTGACTATGAACTGTTGTTGTAGCCCTCCTTAAGGCAACAAAACATGTCAGCTAGATAAATGCTAAGGGATCTTTTGTTACTCTGGAGCATGAAACAAACTAACCTCATTGATCCTCTTTCTTAATACAGGATTATGAGTGATCAATCCAGAAGAACACAAGCTTTATGAGCTAGAACACAAGTTTTATGAACTAGAACCCCCATTTGACTATGAATAATGTAACATGAATTATATTACTACTTGTTGAAAACAGAAATGTTTGGGATGATAGTTGTAACAACACTGACATTAAAGGTCCCTAGCTCTTGCCCTCCATTCTTCTGCATATTAAGCCAACATCAAAGTTTAAGCGAGCAAGCAAAGACCATAAGACATTTGCAGTCAGGATCTGCCTAAGAACAGCATCTAACAGCAACCTCAATATCCTCTGGAGTAAGAATACACTAGAAACTATAACTACTGTCAGTGTAAACAAGAATACAAGACTTTTACTCTTCACTGGAAACTCTGGATCTTCAGAACTCTCAAGATTACCAAGGACTGAAAAAGATGGATTTTGAGGGTTGGTTGGGTTTTTTTTAAACGTGTAACTTCAAAAGAAGCTGAACATTCCTAAGAATGTCAGGAACAATGTAAATGTATCATAAATCTACATGGTGGCACTTCATTATTAGAATAAGTTTCTNGTTTATATCCAAATCTGCACTGAAAAGGATACACATCTACCCAGTACAAACCAATGCTGCAGCCAAACATCCCTTCCAAGCCTGTAGGAAGTCTGCTGAACAAGGCAGGACATTTGTTCCATGAAAAAGGCAGATACTGCAATACCATACAGCTCTCATACCTGATGAGCTGGGTTTTAGAGGAGCACACTAGACTTTCCATTGTTAACATAAATACAAACACTAGTCCCAGGTTTCTAAATATATTGTTTATTTATAGTTAAATGTTAATTTTTTGACAGAAATCTGCAGGCATGCAGTGGGTAACCTTTCAAAGTTTAAGCGAGCAAGCAAAGACCATAAGACATTTGCAGTCAGGATCTGCCTAAGAACAGCATCTAACAGCAACCTCAATATCCTCTGGAGTAAGAATACACTAGAAACTATAACTACTGTCAGTGTAAACAAGAATACAAGACTTTTACTCTTCACTGGAAACTCTGGATCTTCAGAACTCTCAAGATTACCAAGGACTGAAAAAGATGGATTTTGAGGGTTGGTTGGGTTTTTTTTAAACGTGTAACTTCAAAAGAAGCTGAACATTCCTAAGAATGTCAGGAACAATGTAAATGTATCATAAATCTACATGGTGGCACTTCATTATTAGAATAAGTTTCTTAAAACAAAGCAAGCATATTGCTTCACACACATAAGGTACTGCTTGCTTGTATTATGGCAGTTTTGTTGATTTTTTGAAAAATACATTATCCCAACAAAAAAAGAATCAAAGTAAAGAGCAGGAAATGCCTAGGAACCTCAAAGTAAAGCCTTCTAGCTCTTCTGAGCAGAAATCTTAATTTTATATTAGGCATCTGTTCTGGTATGAAAATTACCAAATTTTCAAATATTAGTTGTGGTGGTTTATGCCAAAAAAGCATTATATTTTGAAGCTGGATGTAGCTTTCCTAGCAGACCTCCTGCATCAGTTTCTGGCCTCCACAGGCAATTGGTGGACAGAGTCCATAAAGGGAAAGTACTTCCTCTCTTCCCTTCCTCCTTATGGTCATCTGTGCCATCTTCATCTCCTGATCCTGCTATGACACATCTTCAGAGACAGGGAGCTCCTCTAGAAGAGCTCTGCTGCAGCGGGGGTAGCCACAGCCCTCTTTTGCATGGGAGCTCGAACGCAGAGAGGCTGAAGGGGCAAGTCAGTCTCTGTATCTGCAAATCCCCTTCTGTGGGGGTGAACCTGCAGCTCTCCCCTTTTTCACTGAAAGCTCAGATACAGAAAAAGCGCACCAGCTCGTTTCTATCCTTGGCAATGTACCAGAGTAAGGGCAGCTCCTCCAGAGCTGCACTACAGCAAACACTTTTGAAGACGCCAGACAGAGGTGAGCTCCTAACCCTCTACTTCCCTTGGTGCCTGACAACAGGGGAGAAGAAAGGCTCTGCATAAGGCCTGTAGAAAGCCCTTGGATGAGACCCTGAAAAGCCTGTACACCGTAACAGGGGTGGCTCCAAAGTAACTGGTGCCATGCTGCCTTGTCTGCACCAGGCTGGCAAAGATCTTGTATACTCTGCGACTGAGAGAGATTGAGAAAAGCCTCCGCTAGGAGAGAGAAAGAGAGATCACAAGTACTGATCTCCTAAGCCTTTTGCAACCAGAGAGTCTGGGATGTATATTTTGTGCTTTATTCCTGCTACCCCAGCCCCCTCACACCCCTTTCGCATCTGTAAAGCGGGGTGTGAGTGTGTGTACATGTTGGTGGCTGTTGGTCACGAGTGTTGGTGTACACTCTCTTACCCCAGATCTCTCATTTAAGGCCAAAACCTGATGTGTTACCTGTCTATTTCTCTCAGAGCTTGTGTAAGGCATTGTGATACAGTTTCTGTTTTACCTTTTTGATTCTTTTACTTCCTTGGGATTTTTTCCTTTTCTTCTTGGTGATGTGTTCAATAAACTGTTGTATTTCTAGCAAAGTTGCTTCATTGTCTGTTGAACTGTTGGTGAGAGCTGTTTGTTGTGCTAGAATTACAGGCACCAACCCAAACCAATTTAGACCCTCTTGCTAAACCATTACAAAACCAAATAAAATTAATGTCTTGGGTGATTAATCCTTTTACTTTACGAAACTAACATAACTAATAGATGCAGTAATACCACAGAGATCAGTGAGCCCCCAGTGTAAATGTAATGTAAACCCATTAAGACCTTACAAACAATAACTGACAGGCAAAACACGCTATACACAGATCAAAAGATGTTACCAGGTTTATGTATACTTTAGGGTGTCCCAAAGCTCCACCACCACCATCACATGATACCACTCTGCTTTCAACTTCACTCACAGGCTGCTCTGCTATCAATTCAATTGCAAAATTCTTGTTCACCTAAAAGACAAAAAGGAACTTTCAATTACCATCCCCAGTCAGACAGAAAGCAATTGCTAGTTACCACATCCCCACATAACTCCACTACAGCATCTTCAGAAGGTCCTGTATGTTTCCTCCCACCTTCTCTAGCAACTCACGGGCTCTGCTATAAGTCAAATCAGTGAACTCAGCACATTAAACTCTGCAGATATTGCCTTCTGCTGATACACAGACCACATTAGTGTTCAGGTTCACAATGCCACCCAAGTGCATTCAGCAGAAAGGTAAGCAGGAACAAGCAGCCAAGAACAGAAGATATTTAACTGACAATACCTCTGTACCGTGCTTCAGCAGCTACACAGTAAAACTGAAAAAGGCTTACATGCTGATAAATCCAAAAATAATGGTGGGACAAGTAAGGTCAGGAGTGAGATAAAAAAGCTGCTGGTAATTCTGAGCCTCTCACCACATACCTTTTACTATCACTGCACAGGAATCTCAGGGAAACATGACTGTGGTATGTAACAGCGATCAGAGGCACAAACTGTTCAGTATGAGAAAAAAGCTAAACCTCTGAACATCACTATGCCACTCAGTCAATACCTTTCATACACTTTTCCTGAGCTGGCATATGATGGCAAGTAGGACTTTTTACTCGAGCACATACACATGGCCTGGCAAGTAAATCCCCTACCTTGACATGCCTGTGACAGCAGCTTGCACCTCAGCAGGACCCACAAAACTTTCCTCCTTCTCTGTACCAGCCTCTTCCCATCTGATCCAAACCAGCACTGAGCAGACAACTAACTCTGCTCCAGGAGGGGTCAATTGTTACAAAAGGCAATATAAAATAATACATACACCCAAAGCAGCAACATCTCGCACTCCATGGATAAGCTCCATATACATGTTGGTATTTGAATGAAGATGAGAGTCTTAGGAAAAAGTGTAACACAGCTATGGAATATTTAAGAATTACAATCACACTTCTATATAATCTAGCACAGCAGCCCTTAGTGGGAAGGGTCTTTGTCTCAGCACACCCAAACACTCCTTGCTCAATACAGAAATCAATGAGCAATTACGTTTTCCTGGCCACAGTGACAATATTGACTTATTCTTTCCACCTACCTCTTTGTGTCAGCACATGGTCCAGGAAGCTCAGAGAGTAAACTAAACTTGGGAAAGACCCAGCTCCAAAGATCCATACGGAAGGCAGGAGTTTATGTTTAAACCAGACCAAGTCCCAGGTCTGTTTCCCCTCATGGCTTCAGCTTCTTAACCAATCCAACAGAAAGGTTAGAGCTGAACTGGGAACAGTGGTGATGAAATAAGATGCTGTGGTACCTTAGGTATCCTAGGGGAAGATAACACTGCAGCCACACCAGACTGCTGTAGATGCAGTTTAACTGCTGCTATGCTCAGTTTTCTCAGTTAATTTCCCACATACCATTCTGGGTTTTGCCACAGTATGAGTTCAACTGTATCTGTGATACAGTGAGGTAAAATCAATAGGAAACCTCAGAAAACAGACTAATTAGTTCAACTGCATGAAAAATCTGCCACACTTTGTATCCCTACTATACAACATGGCATTAACAATAATCAGTTGCTTGGATCTGAATTCAGCTGAAGCAATCTTAATTTCTTTTCCTAAAGCCAGCAAATACCTCATGAAGCTGTGCTGATAGATCATTAGAGAACGTGGTGCTAATGGACTTCCAATTTCACATACCTACTCTATTGATAAGCAGCAGCAACAGGCCCACAAAATATACTCGCAGTAATGTATTCAGCTGATGCTGGTGTTCGTAGATGTTGCCTTTAGGGCTTCATTTTTTTCCATAATACACTGAATTTTAGTTTCACACATATAAAGACATCATTGTTTCACAAATGCTTTCCAACCTCTGGAAATTAAACACCCTCATTAAAGCCTCCTATGCAGGTTGGTTAAAGATTGAGATTTTAACTACACAGAGCCAAATTAAGATTCAAAGCATTTACAACTTCACAGATCCACAATTCAGCAAAGCATTTCATCATTATAAACAAAATTAGTACTAAAAACAGACTTCAAGTTTTGATAAAACACATACTCGTACTACATTTTGTTTTAAGATGTTTAAATGGCTACACCCTCCACAGCCTTATTGACAATTTAACAGGCTAGTCTTGAATCTTCCAGATCTAACAGAGAGCTACCTTAAAAAACATTTTTTCACTGCAGTGAAAAAATACACCACAACTCAAAACAGTTTTGGTTTTGGGGAGGTTGTTTGTTTCTTTGCATTTGGTTGTGGCTTTCGTGTTTTTCTTATTTAGGTTTTTGGTAAAACCAAGCTGGGAACACCAACATCATGTATAAAAATCCCCACATATCACCCTTCTCTCCCATCAGTAAAAGTAGAACAAGTTACCTCCTTCTGCCGTCCAACAAATCTAACTCTTCTATAATCCTTCTCATCATATACCTGAAGTATAAAACACAATCTTATTTAAAGAACAATGACTATAAGAAACACCAAGATTACAGCACCGCAAAAGAGTAAACAGCTGAAAGCGTCTCCTCAATCTCAAGCATTGCAATCTTCTACAGATACGCACTGCACAAAAAAAAGCCCTTTCCCGTTCCTATGCACAGGAAATTTTGGGTTGGAAAGCAGAATGGGTAGAGCGGGGCTGTTTAAAGCCAGCGAATCCTTGGCTCTGACCACAGAGGCCATTACGCGATTCGCCACTGAGCGCGCTGTTCCCCGATCCCATACTGCCATCTGGAACGTTAACTAAACCAGGAAATTCGAGTTTCCTATCCAGTTACGATCCACCCAAGTAATCACAGGGACCTTCCCTGCAGGGCCTCTCCGGCCGAACCTCCTCCAGGGCTCAGTACGGAGTAGGGAGCACCGAGTGCAGGTCCTCCCGGTACCGGCAACACTCACCCTCAACGCTCCCGCACGGCGGAAGCCGAGACCCAGAAACCTCCTCCCGTCGCAGCCCCGCGCTCACCTGCCCTGTATGCGTAACCAGCTCGCCGGTGCTGGCAGCCCGCACACCGTAAGCTCGCACAGAGGCGGCGACAACCAACCCCCAGCCCACAGGCACAAGGCAGCGGAAGGTCGCTCCGGGCGCCGCCATCTTGAGCCCCGCCCCCGGCTTCGCAGCACGCAGGTGCTGCCACTGCTCCCGCCCCGCCCCGCCTCGCCCCTCTTGTTCCGGCCCCGTGCTCTACCGCCGAGGCCTGGCTGTCCGGTGTGGTGTTCCAGGCCGTGAGGAATATGCTGTCCTTTCTGGTCAGGGCTGTTGCGCCGCTCCGCTCGCTGAGCCGCTTGCCTGTCTCGACCCTTTCGTCCGTGGCCCCGCGCTGGCCGTGGAGCGGGGCCACCCCACTCCGGGGCCTGCTGGCAGTTCTGCCGCTTCCCGCGTTGTCGCTGCTGCCAGCGGGGCTGAAGACGAAGACATCACTGCGCAGGCGATGCAAGGACTGCTTCTTTGTCCGCCGGCGCGGCCGCCTCTACATCTACTGCAAGACCAACCCCCGGCACAAGCAGCGCAAGCTGTAGCTCTGCGTTCGTCCTTGGTTCTGGACGTCTGCGCCGGGATGGCGCCCTCTGCACCGCCCCCCCGCGGTCCCCGGTTGTTGCCCGCGGCTGGGCAAACCAGTGGCTGCAGGTGTTGGTGAGAATGGGCCGTCTGAACCCGAGCGTGGAGCCTGCGAAGTTTCTGAGGAGTCTGGTGGTGACTACAGAGCACGGACACTGAGAATTTGAGTGGGAAGCCCTATCTTCCAAGACCTCTTGTCTTAGCCCAAAAGCCTGATCTGGAATCAGCCCCCGGCTGTTGAGTTTGTAAGGGCAAAATGAACAATCAGACTGAGATGCAAAATTCTAATAAACACCACTAATTGTTCATTATTATAGTGTACAATGAATTTTTCTTCAAAAATCAACATTGATGTAGAGAGATGTGATAACAAAACTAGTAATTTCAAATTCGGACTCCCAAGTGACAATACTAAATATCTCATACTGAAAGGTGATGTTCTAGAGCTTGTCTGGACACATAGGTGAGGTAGAAATATTTTTTTAACTATTTAGATGCAGCAGACAGTCCTGTGTAGCTTCAAAATGCCATTGTGAATAATCCTTAATGGAGATCACAGGGGTTTTTGAGGGGAGATGTTGTTATTTTAACTAGTATAAAGTAATAACTTTTTAAAATTTTGGTGTGTACAGTAATCTTGGATATGTTTTTTGGCTTCATCTTCCTTCGAAGAAGTCCCCTCTGATGTTTCTGGTGTACTTACTATTCTAGTTTCCTAAACTTTAACCAAAATAAGAAGGCAGTACCTAAGAATTACTGTATTTTGGGTGTTTTTTGAGCTGATTTGTGTAGGTGGCTACAGAAAAGAAGATAAAAATGGGTATTTCAGATTCTAGCTAATTTTCTTTAAGGTTCTTCAAAGCTTTAGGCTCACTCACATAAATGAATGAGGCTTTTTGGTTTTAATACAGCTTTTCCTATGTCATTTGGAACAACTCTACTAATAGTGGTGTGAGAATGTGATCTCTGAGGCATTACTGTTCCAGTCAGAGACAGCAGGTTCAGCACAGTGCTGGACACAAACGTTAGTGGATTAGACAGCCGAAATTGTCACAGTCCCTAGATACGTGCTTCATGCTTCTGATTATGGCTGTGACAACAGTGTTTGATCTTCCTAAGAGTCACAAGCTCTCAAGACAGGAGGTACCAAGCTAAACTTACAAACAACAATCAAGTTATTGCCATAAGTTTGCCAGAGTACTGTGAAGAGTGTCCCTGACTTAAAAAAGGTCTAATTGGTTGACAATGTGAGGCTATTGTAACAGTTGCATAGTGTAATGATTTGAAGAACTTTTCTGCCTAGTTATAGCTATCACAACTTTAAAATTACAGTAACATAACTTCTTCCTCTTCACTAGATAATTGGTGGACAGTAAGAAGCTAGGCCTGGAAAGGTATGCAGTGCTAATACAGCAGTCATTTTCAACAACTTACAATTAGGAAAACTTGTGCAGTTAGTGCTGCTAGTCAGAAGCTTGAGATGTGAAGTTATTTTAATTCAGATGTTTAATACAACTGTAAATTATTAATGTGCTGTCATCTGAATAGTCATCGTGTGATACCTGATGTGGAACATTCACAAGAATGAAGCGTTTGTGATCATCCCTGAAACAGCCTATTTGGTTGTGCTAATAGACGTTGGAAAGAGGATCATAGGCTTAGAAACAAGAAGGCTCTGAACTGTAATTGTACTCTGCCATTGGCTTGCTGTTTAGCCTTGAAAAAGTAATTCTGCCTTTATTTCTCCATCCGTTAGGCTGGAGCACTGCATCTCACTTCTTCACACTGTTTTCTGGTTGATGTCCATACAGTGTTACAGAGATGTTCTACAAAGAATCAGACTCTACAGCTTTCGGTAATTTCATGACATGATGAAGGTAAAGATGGGTGCTTATCTTTGGTTGTTTACAAAACAAAGTGAGAAGCTGAAGTCATGGCAGCCAGTAGCCTGGTGGTTTGTACCTAAGGGTTCACATCCTTTATTGCTTAAGCAGCTGTTTTCAAAGGATAACACAGCTGCTACTTAAACTACCTAGACCACAAATGTAGTCCTGGTATAGTAAAAATAGCTATCTGTATTAGTTCTCCAGTTGGATGCATTTTTTCTATTCCCCCTCCCTCCACAGATGTGTGGGTAGAGGATGAAAGACAGGAGAATAAGGAGAGTGCAGCTAGGATGTAAAGTGGTTTAGTGGAGGGGATAGGACCAAATAACAGGAAGAATTCATACACTGAAAGCTGAAGTAAGGCTTGGGCTCCAGTAACATTTTCAGCTTCTGGTTTCCAGCTGGTTTAGTGTCTAGGTTACCCCTTCTGGGGGCAGCTGTGTCAGCTCAAGTTAAGGTACTACACACTAAAGTTAGCTAGCTGATTGCTGGCTTTTCCATATTCTGATGCCACTAAAATCAGTTTATCCAGACTCAGTTAAAATAATAGCTGGGTTTTGGTTCTGTAAACACCATACTGCTTTTCGAATTATTTTATCATACCATGTACATAACAGAAAAAAAAAAGCACAAGAAGGAGCAAGCAGGAGCATCAGTCATTAATGGCTTTGGGAAGTATAAACAACTGCAAACTTACCTTTATTTGTAGAGATGTGAGGTAGATGACTTCTCTAATATCCCTGAGGCTGTGATTAGGCAAAGGAAAGTTCAGAAAGTTGGGATAGTATTCTACAATAAAAGTAAGGTGCAAACATAGATACTCTTAAACACGGAAAGAAAGCAGGCGGCTTCCCCTTACTGGTTTAACAGCAAATGGAGACAACATTTTGTAGCAGCTGCTGTTCAGAGTAGTTTGGTGTAATGCCAAGGTCTTTCTGTGGTTCCAGTGAGCATCATGTACCTTCTGTTAAAGAGGTTTCACTGCTAAAGGTAGTTTATATCTTATCTGCAGTGCCACCATGTTCTGAAGTTCTGAACCAGCAAGAGTGGACATACCATATAATATACCTGCTATCCGATTACCTGTAAGATGCAGATAAAGCTACAGTACTCTTGCTTTAATAATGCTGATTATGCATTTAAATATTTGCATTCATTCCAGTGTGTCTTACCAGATTATTAGCCTGAAATTTGTACTAGTAGCTTAAATTGGGGGTTGGAGGTACACTTAACTTCTTAACCCTAGAGGCTGAGAAGGGCTTGGGTTTGTTCAGTCTAGGCAGGAGGGTTTAACTCACCACATCTGTGAGGTGTTATGCCATCACCTGTCAGGACTTTCCTGCACTCCAGGGTGGAATTTGTCTTCCTGTAGGAATAGCTGAACTGCCCACAAAGCTGTTATTGAACTGTCACACTATACAGCCCAGTTTATTTAGGTAAGTGGTGGTGTTTTATACCTCTGGGAGATAAACTGCAGCAGTTTAGTTATTGCTCTATATCTAACTCATAGCAGAGGCAGCAATCTTTATGAGGGCTTCATCTCAGTGAAGACATTGAACCTGATCTAAAAATGATGAAAGTGACTATGGGGAGAATATTGGTACCCAAGATGAAGCTGTCACTTGCTGAAGTTAACCTACCTCCACAAATGGAAAATGCACTGTTTCACCTAGAAGCTTGTGCATCAGACTTGGAAATCTCTTGTCTGTAAATCAGAGAATCATACAATGTTTTGGATTGGAAGGGCCTTTTAAAGGTCATCTAGTCGAACCCCCAAATGCAAATACATTGTTGAAAGAGAGCAGTATTTTTCAAGAACCCTCCTGCTTTTATGTGCCACCTTGTGCAAAAAGGGGAAAGAGAAAACTAAATTGTGAAGTTGCTTGATGCAAAATAACATTGATTCCATTTAGAGGTTTAAAGTAAGCAAAAGGATGGGCAGGGAATAATGTAAAAGTAGTGACTCAGATATCTAAAGTAGGTCACTTTCATAGGAAATTGAGGCTGTAGATAAGAACCACTGCATGGAGGTTGTGTGCCAAGTACTTCGGTTTTGCTTTGAATACTCATCTAGCTATTAAATAGCCAACCATTTTTTAGAAAAATTGTTTGATCTCATGCTGGTCACTCATTGCACAGACAAGTCATTAAAGGAAAATTATTTGATATATTTAAGTGACAATACAGTAAATATTAAATGCTAACCTAAGACTGATCTGAAGACTGAAGAACTCTATCCTACCAGAGGTAGGCGTGAAGCCTGTAAGAGGGTTTCAGCCAGAGATGATGTAGTAGATAAGTGAACAGCCAGTCATGCAGGTACAAGTCTGTTCCTAAATACTGTCACTGTTCAGTTTTGTTCCTATTACAGTTCTATATTTTTTTTGCTGAAGAAGGAACAAAGCCACTCAGTTCAGTTACTGTTTAGTCTTTTGGCAAGCTAATCAAATTAATGATCTTAGGTTTCTCACTATAAAATATTTTTTCTAGCCTTTGATATTTCTATTATCTCCCCCCACTTTTGAAGAGCTCTGAGGTTAAAAGCACTTTTAAGGTTTTTTAAAGGTTTTTAAGAGCACTGAGGTTAAAATGCTTCTGAATTTTGCACTGGCAAATCTTCATCTGAAGATCACATTATGGCTACAACTTTCTGTAAAGGGTCCACATTTGTTGTTGGTTATTTGTGACCAACAGTCTTTATTCTTTTTAACACTTTCCAGCCCTCAGTTCTGCAAGCTTAGCTGCAGCATTGGATTGCTAGAGGTACGATTTTGCATTTGAATATAATGAATCAAAACGGTTTAGAATAGGTTCAGTGTGTTGAGCAGTGTAAAATTTTCCTCTTGACTTCAGTACCATTATTACCACTTTGCTGATTTTTATTACCCTGATTTATTAGGAGTTGATCCATCTCATTCCTGAATCACTAATTAAAACAGAAGGTATCCATCACTTCTCCTAACAGCCATGAAGCCACAGTGAAAGACATTTAAATTTCATGATGGTTCCCATTTGCAGTTAGGTTTTGATGTAGTTGTAGTGTCTCCTGGCACTTGAAAAGATGCTGCTGAATACTATGGCCAGGTTACCAGGGAGAATGGCAGTCACTGGAAAAGTCAAATGTAATTATTTAAATAAACTAATTATTTTCTGCTTTGAAAATTAATTGCCTTTTGGTTTTCATTCTGAAAGATAGTCTAGAATGTCCCTCCTCTTCCTAATCTGCGTCTAACTCCAGCTCTACATTTATTCAGGACTTGTTTATACTGTGCCCACATTATCTTTTATGTTAAATATCTCTTCTGTTCCTGGGAGATTTACCCACTTGATATTTATTTCTAGGCATAGAGTATTTATTTCCTCAATCTTTTCTGAGCTAAACAAGTAATTTTTGTCTTGTCTTATGAAGCAGCCTTTCAGCTCCTCTAATCATCCTAATAGCCTTCTTGTTTAGCTTTTGGATTCCTGAGATAAGGTTTGTAAGGAGAGGTAATATCATTTATTAGATTACTGATATAGTTAGAAAAGAACAGGAAACCTTTTGGGTATACAAGTCATCCTCATGTATGCCCAAAACTTAACAGCTTTTTTTCCCAACTATCTCAGTTGTCTAATAAAAGATATTGCCTCTGCCTACAAGCATTTCCTCTCATACATTCTTAGACATTATTTGCTACACCACATGCCTTTTGAAAGTATTTTGTATAATTTTATCCTCACAAATATTTCTGATTTTTCCAGTGTGATAGATGGATGTACCCCTGCATTTCATGGAAACATACTTCACCGTAGGTATTTTAGAATTGCTTTTGCCAGTTCACTGTGGGCCAGCTTACACTGATGCCTCAGTATCCTTACCTGTGATACCAGTATTCACATGTCTTCATCCTACAAGTAGCCGGCAGCCTACTTCTCTTCATGGTGATTTTTACCTCCTATACAGTATTTCCATTTTCCCTCATATTGGTTCCCTATTGCTACCTTGTCTACATGTTTGATTGAACATCCTGCTCTTTGTGCTAAATCAAAAGGGACATGCAGCCACTTCTCTACCTAATAAATGTCAAGGCTTTCCACACCCATCTAACACTTCACTTTTAGTCACTTCCTCACCAATCTTAAAACTCATGTTTTTGGGTGTTTGATGTTCGAAACATCAAATAAGCTCCAAGGCTATTTTCTGTCGTACTCCGCAAGTTTAAACCAAGGGGTCATGTTTCCACAAGGGAAAGCCATGTACCTTTAAAACACTACCTGATGCCTGCTCAGTTCCTGATGAGGACAAGAAAATTTTCATTTCAACACATACTACCAGGAGTGTCAAAACCTGCAGGTGTTTCTTAGCCACCCAGTATACCCACCACAGTAGGCTCTGTGATACCCAAGGGGGTTTATATCCTGTAGTAGCTTGTGTGACACTGTAAAAGGAGCCCTTCATAATCTTTCAGAAGGCACACACACATGGTTTTGGATAATGGAACATGTTAGTATTTCAGAGTGAATATGGCACAATTTTGTTTTTTTTCATTTTAGAATTTCAGTAAAATACCTTGGGCCTGATCTAAACTGAAAGAGATGGGGGACTTTGGGGAGGAAGATGTGCTATATGTTCTCTGAGAGCTGTCTCCAGAAGAGGAAACGAGGTGGGAGCTGGGATGTATGAAACCTGTCCAGTGATTCATGCCAGTGCAAAACAGCTGACCTAAGAGCTTGGAAAGGTCCTCAAGGACACACAGGCATCATTTGTAATGCGATTCTGAGTGAAGAGTTTCCTTTCCAAAGTCTACATCTTCTCAGCTCCAAATAATAGATGATCCTGCCAGAATTATATAAAAATTAGATATCTTATAAAGATTAATTATATGCTTTGTAGGATATCAAGTGTACTCCTTTCAAACAGTCTATTTTTAGTGATTTCTTGCAAAATTTTATGCGTGTTTGTATATGTGAAGGTTTGACTGGAATCACCAATCTTCCCTTTTTTAATAAACCAGCATAAAATAGAATTTATTTACATTATGCAATGATCCATGAAGGTTACCATAACATCAAGGGACCATATTAACCGCTTGAATGGAATTCATTAGAAATTAACTACCACTTAAATTAATTTTCCCACATTCACAAGGCTGTAATGGTGGAAAAAGGAACCGTCCATCAGCATGTACTGACAGGAGGGCTGTCACTACTTTTATTTATAGGTGAATACATTAACCCTTGAAACAGGCTTTGCAGACCAAATCTTGAGCTTCTCTACAAATAAGCTCCTTAGAAGACTTTTAATAAGTGTTCCAGCCTCAGCTAAACAGGACTACACACTGCCTAACACCTTTGCCACTGGCTGTATGTATCAGAGCCTTTTCGTAAGAACAGCTGAAAAATTTCTCCTACAAAATCCAGACTTCATACTGCAAGTAGTTTATCCTCAGTGGGTAATATTACTGATTTTTTTCTAGTTACAGTGCTATTGTTATTAGTAGAACTATGCAAACAAAAGATTGTGCTTGGATTCTTGTGTAGTTTGTTATGTTGTTTGCATTTTTTACTCTCTTATGAATGAATAGATGTGTAAGTCTTCAAAAGACAGGATGGAAACAAATGAGACTTGTGTTTGTTTGTTTCTAGGTACACTTTGGGCAAATTTGCTGTAGTACATTGAGGTAATCAATTTGAATAAGGTACAAAAGGAAGGAGCTTTGTGGCACCTGTTAGACCATAGCTGTCACAAACCAGCACAGCACTGCGGGGCGGGGGGTCGGGCAGATGTGTGTTTCATCTATGAAAACTTCATAGCTGGGTCCTTACCAACTAATAACGTTTTTTCTTCTTCTATTAACAGAGAAAATAAGAAAATTATAGAATTGTTAGTTTTTAAGAAACATCCTCTGTGATGATTAATATTAAAATAACTGTATAAAATGGACTTACATATTTTTCTGTAGGAGGATGCTACCTGTAGTAATTAGTGGTGACACAACATCAAAGGAGCCTATGTGCCAGCAGTATCGGTCACTGAAATGTTTCACTCTCACTGCTCTTCAGTATGAGAAAATACAGAAGTTAGAGTGAATCTCATAGTGCTGTGAACACTTATACTCCTCCATGGTTTTTCCATACCAGCATCAAAGGAAACTTCACCACAGTTTCTCGTATGAGAAATCTGGAAAATGAGTGGCCTTGTCGCCATTTGCTGTGAGTTTATTACTGTGTTCGGACCTTTGGCAGGCATAGCAAATATATGAGCTTTTCCTGAGTTACCCACAAGTCCCTGTATTCAAAGGGAACTAAAGGCTGTTACTCCAGCTTTTATGTTGTCCCCTCTGAAAAATTCTTTTCAACAGCTTCTCGGAGATACAGAGATGTTACTGTCTCAGGGCTAGAAGTACAAACTCAGTAAGTGAAGAGAATCTTTTACAAGCCTTGCCCCCCAATAATAATATAGTTTTTAATTTCAGTTATTTAAATCTGGCTATATTATGCCACTCAACCATGCTGAATTGAAAACTTAGGGCCAGTATTAACTAAAAAGACTGTTGTAGCCATTATGTCAGTCTCAGCTCAGTCTCACACATCTTAACAAAGAATGTGTTCATGTTCCCTGCTCTTAATTTTTTGCAGTTACACTTTAAGTAGTTAAAACTTAAATTTCTTTAGTACTTCTCCGATGGCTTGGGATACTGTTTGTTTAGAATATAGGCAAGTGGTTCTCTGATAGACTCAAGGCAGCCTAAGGAAAGCTTGTAGCTGGGAGCAGACTAGCCATTCTGCTTCAAAAGTAGCAACAGCCACCAGTACAGTATTTATTATTTATTATTTAATGGATTTAGAGCATTTAAAATCCCTACAAACACTATTGTGTAATTTGTACACATTTTATGTGGCACTGCCTTTTAGTTTGACTGATTCGTATACACTTACACACGTGTAAAGTGCAATGTGAATGAGTCAGGCATATGAGAAAATCAAGCTTTTCTACTTAGTTCTCATCAGGGACTAAGGTTAATTTAGTTAATTGATACAATATTGACTAAGTAATGACTCTTACTTCTGTCAACAGTGAAGTTTACATTTGTTGAATTCCCCTGCCTGATTCTGCTTTTCTGCTTTATTTCCTTTTAAAATTTAAACATCTTAAACCAGGCTCTTCTCAATTAATGCATTTCCTGATTGAGGAACACTGAAATTAACTTTTAGCCAATTAATTTTTTACGAGTATTTGCTATTGTCGACAGTAGTAAAAACTTCTGTTTCAGCCACATCAATAATTAATCTAGAAGCACATGCCTGAAATCCTTCCCCACATGCAAAGGAGCTGTTATTCTCCCACAGTTTCCTTCACAGTTGTCCCAGTGACTCCCTTGGCACTGGTACACCATTATTTTGTTGGCAGCATTTTGATTTCTTCATGGTTATGATTAACCTGTACAATGTGTTCCTCTTAATGCAAAGCTGTTTTCTTATCCCTTCAATTCTACAAACTGGAAAAAGCATATAGCCAGAGGCCACACAAAATAATACCAGTGTCAAGCTATAAAAAATATGCTTGTTTTGTGTCCTCTAAGGACAAATGATAGACATGTAAAAATGTTTTCTCTGTTTCTCTTTCAGAGAATACTTACTTTAGAATTAACTTCTGTCACAGAAAACATAATTTGAAACATCTACTCTATATTATTTCTGAGCATTTCTGCTATAAAGAGGGAAAGTAGTACATTGTGTATGACATGTGTGATTACAAGGTTATAAAAACTCTTTATGTTTCTCTTGTTGTGGTTTCTCCTTAAGAAAGCTTGTCACTGGGAACAGATGTGTCCTTCCTTCAAAAGACACAAGTACGTAATACTATCAAACAGGGCAGTGCAATGCATGCAATGTTTAATTGTGTCACACAACACTTTAAATTCATACACCTCCAAAACACTGTGTTCTTCATGCAATGCAGTCATGTATCTCATTCAAAATATTTCAGAGGAGCAAAGAGATTTTTATGATACATCCATAAGTGTTCTGATGGCTACATGTGCTGTGACCTTATTTCTTCATGAACGCATTCCATCTTTAATTTGGTTCTCCTCAGTATACAATCATCCTAATGTTCTTCTATTCATATAGATTACTCTTTTACATACTTTCTCTGTCCTACCTATTTGTTAATTCTCTTTCTCTGTGATACCAAGCATACTTCATTTCATGCTTCATTGTCTAGGTTTTAGTTTCAGCTCTAGTATATTAAATGTTCCCACCCTTTCGCTCCATATTTTATAGTTGGAAGCAAGAAGCGTTAAAAGCCTTTCTCAAACAAAAAGAAAGATGGGTGTTCTTAATGTGAAATTCTTTTCCTTCAGAAATTTGATTGACCCCAAATTTTAGGACTCCGCAGTCAAGAAAAGTAAAACTCTTTCAAGACAAAAAACACACCAGCAACACTTCACTGAAGTTGAAATACATGTGTTTTTCTCTTCCTATTCTCACCACTTCTCAAAGACAAAACTATATATTAAACTGGAAAAAATATTATAAGGATTAGCTGTATATTTTTTCTTAAGCAAAAATCTATTACTAGGAATTTTATGTACCCTGATACCAAAATGGTCTATTTCATTACAATGAAGTACTCTTTGTGTCACATACCTTTTTTGTACTTTTCTGGTTGTCAGTGGCCCTAATGGCAGAAAAAGGTTTCCAGGATCTGAAGAAGACAAGGCAGCTTAGAAATGTCTGTTACCCTGTGGTAGACATAAAAGAGATGGCTATTGTAGCAGAGAGTGAGGAGATGTTCATAAAATAGTCATGGTTCAACCTATCCATCACTTCCTTTTGGTCAAAGGCTAGCTGAACCACAAAATACCTGATAACTCAATTAGAGATCTTGGAAGCAGCGCAGATTATCAAAACAAAGTAAAATTTTATCCTGAGTGGGTCAAATTCCCCAAGTTGTATCTATGCTGTAGTGAAATGACTTCTCTATGCACTTAAAAATCATGCTGAGAAGTTATATGTGGCACCTGGTCACCTCACGAAGGTTGGACTCCACCTCCCTGTGAGAAGAAAAATGTAGTTTTGTGAAGCCTACGTCAGGAACATGAGATGTCCTCGGCCGAAGACCCTCAGTCATTATCCATGGACTTACTAATGAGCACGTAAAAAAAGCACCTCCACCTGAGATGCATGAAGTCCCTTCAGCCAGACCTGTTCAAACTGAGTTACTGGGAAACCAAAAACCAACAGTTAAGTCCTTTTTCAAAGTCTCCTCTTCACAGGACTCCAGCAGGGGAACTGTAGCAATGGCTTGGCCAGCCTAGCCTAGATCTCGTAAGGGTGCGTGGCAGAGGGCCCAGCAGCAGCTTCAGCTGTTGCACTGGTTAATTCACTATCCACAATGAGGGAGACTGAGCCCTGGTTTGTGCTTTCCTTCCTTTGCCTGGAAGGCAAAATCTCCACAATTGTTAACAGAGTCCGGAACTGGTCAGCTGGCAACAGCATGCAGGGCAAAATAGTCTTCCCCTTTCCAGACAGACTGGTCTCAGCATTTGTTACAGTCCCTGCTTGCACCCCTGTGCTGGTGAGGCCTGTACCCACTGGCCACTACCCTCCTGCATGCTTTGGGTGCTAGGCACTCTTCTGTGCTAGAGGTAGTGGAGTTACTCAGAGGACTAGCTCAGGGCATTCTTCAGCACTGGTGGCAACTGCTTGGACAATGGCTGGTAAACCTTTCAGTGAAGAAATTCTTCCTAGTATAAAATCTGAAACTCCTTTGGCACAACTTGAGGCACTTCCTGTAGTCCTATTGCTTACTATTAAGAGAGAACTAACCACTCTCACATCACACCGACCTCTTTTCAGGTAGTTGTAGAGAGCATGAAGGTCTCTGAGCCTCCAGGCTAAACACCTCCAGTTTCCTCAGCTGCTCCTCATAAAACCTGTGCTCTAGGCCCTTCACCAGCTTTGTTACCCTCCTTTGTACACATCCCGGCACCTCAATGTCTTTCTTGCAGTGAAAGACCCAAAACTGAACCCATGATTCCATATGCAGCCTTACTATGCTGAATACAGGGGTTCACCCACTGCTCTACTGTTGGCTTCCGCTGGCGTTTCTAATACAAATTCTATTACGAGTTCCTACATCACTACATCTCTACATAATACATTAAAGATTTTAAGCCACATATACAGTTTTTAGCACACTTTATTTCCTGTACATGTGCTTGAAAATTTTATAGACATAAAGATGAAAATTATGTAGTTTTCCATTACGTATTTGAACTAAGAAACTGAGTCGTTACTTATAATTATGGGTACTCTTAAAAAAATAGAAATTATCAATGGAATTTCTTCACAAATCAAATGTGTTATATGGGCTACGCTACTGTCTGCTGTTCAGACAGTTGATTTTGAGAGGAAATATTCACCCATTTTGATGACAAAAAAAGTATTACTTCTCCTTAGTAACAGGTCAATGAGCCACCTAATGATATTGCTGTTGCTTATAAAATGAACAGTGTCGTTTGCTGTTTCTTCTTGGACCACCATGCTAAGCTGTGACACAGAGTTTACTGCAGTGAGTGTCACAGATAAATGCTCATCGATGAGCAGCACAAGTGGCTCTATACATACCCCTTCATTTGGAAGCACAGTGGGTTCAGACTGCTAAAATACCTTGAGCCCTAACTCACACGTCTATTGAATGCACCAGCAAAAGAAAATTGTGCAAGTGCTTAGGTGGTGTTTTCATTTGGCTTTTATGCGACTGCAGTGTGGCAATTAGTAATTTTCGAGAGTAAACAGGATGACAACTGCTTAGCAGTAGAAGAAAGAACTCATCAGTGCTGCCATACTCCCACTCCTGACGTCCTGTTCACATTATCTTAGTCACATATTGTAATGGGAAGTTAGGACAGCAGCTCTTTTTTACACAGCATAAAGATATACAAATAACAAGCATTAAATAAGAAACATCACACCACATCAAGATTAACAAAAGTAATAATGCTGACCTTGCTAGCACTCAAGTCTTTTCAACCGCGAATAATCTTCCATCCTGACAGGGAAAAGCAAGACATGTAATCCTCTTGCATGTTCATGATAGAAGAATTGCCACTCCTTCCCTATTAATCATTATCTGAGACAGCACTCTTACACTTGTAAAGATTATTTCTTAGCCCTTTGCCAGCTAAGGTCCCCCTTGCACAGAGGTGAGCCAGTCAGAGGTCTCTTAAGTTTGCTCCCGTGATCACTCTTCCATCCAGCATGTTTTGTTTGCTCAGGCTTCTTACCCACACATCTCTAACAACAGTAAATATTGTTGAGGTTTTCTACAGATCAAAACTAATGTCTGTTTTGTAAACACACCTTGGGTAGAGCCTTAACATGATAGTAAGATTAATGGCACTTAAAAGGAGTCCTGCAGCTTTCATTTGTATTCTGTTTTCACACTTCCAGAGAGCAGTGCTGAACTTCTGAATCACTTTGTCAACTTTGTTAATTTGACAATGATTTACACCTCTCCTAATTCATACTGGAATCTTTTCAGCTGTACCTCTCAGTTAGTTATTCTGGTCAGGAGGGGAAGTCCAGGACTAATTGTCACTGCAGAAGGTCTCAGCACACACAACTGCCTAAACGACCTGGACTAAAAGCACCCATTTGTTCAGCCTATGTTAGTAGCCAATTGTGTGTACAACAGAAGTGAGATGCATTGTGTATTCTGTTCCCATTTCTCGCTCAAGACCTAGGTCTCTAAAATCTTTATTTTCTTCTTCCTAGAAAAGTAAATATGTAGAGGCAGATGAGAAAGCCAAGTGTTTGTATCTATATCAACACTCATTTCATTTTTATAGTGTTTATGTCTATATTCATGTGATTCTTGTATATGACTAGAAATAAGTTGGGAGTTCAAGATGGTGCCTAAGGACATTCTTGCAAAGACTGACATAACTACAGCTCTGGTTAAAGTTAGTGTCCAAAAAGAAAGTTAGTCTAAAGTTAGTAAACAAACAACACTCAGCACCTTAGCCCTGCAAACCTGTACTTGCCCTTACCTGGAGATACTGACTTCTAACCTAGCAAGCTGCAGAAACATCTGCATGTTCTGCAAACTTTGCCGAACTGTTGTTTTATATTTGTGGAAAAACCTAAAGCAGAGGCTGATTGCCTCCTAGGGCACTGTTGATGTTACAGAATTGATGTTTGAGGAAATTTATTTTATTACACCTATCAACACAGTTCTTGACACCACTGGGTCAGAAGAAAAACAGACACTTTCAGATGGAAGGTGGTCTCAGTATTGCACCACCTTGAATTTTTATGTGTATTGCCAAGATCTCTCCCTCCTAGACCATATCTGTAGGTACCATTATATTCCTTTTTTTTAGGCAAGGAAGAGCAAGCTCAGCTCCATTTTCTCATGTGTCTTCTGGCCATGTGATGCTAGTTAGACTTTGTTAAGAGCAGACAAAGCGCCTTGAGCAAGACAAAGTGTATTAACTATGTCTCAGCAGTACTTTGATACTGCTGATTTTTGTTTGTTTGGAACATGGTCTAAGCAATATGAATAATACCTGTCTGTCAAGAATTATAAAAATATACTTTTAGCCTCAGCATTGGACAAGATTGTTCAAGTTCATTTGGTTATTCATAGTTCAATATAAATGTTTCTCAGTTGCTGCTTCCTAATACAAACCATTTTTCTATCCCTGAAAATAAAAATGTACCCTCCCCATCATATTGTAGCTGATAAATGATGTATATTATATTTTTTGGAACCAAAACATATAATGATAATTTGCAATCGAAGTAGTAAGAAATCCAGTTCCATGTAGCCACCTTATTATTTATAGGTCCATCAATACTGAGGTAACCTCTGTTATGGACAGTATATCCATTTGAATGTGTGTTGTCATTTACAATTACCACTTGAGATCAACTCACTACAATCAATTTTTTCTACTGCTGTTATATTGATTTAGTTTTCTTTTTACCAGAAATTGTATCCAGCTGTTGCTACAAACAGCTAACTCATCTTCAGATTGAATAAGACCCAACAAAATTTGCTGCTTTAGAATGACATAGCCTAACCCTGTCATATCTTTAACATCCTTTTATCTAAGCAATCTGAAGCTTTTTGAATGGTGTGGTCTACTACAACATTTAAATCTTCCATATGTTTCTTCATATATGATTAAGCACTTTCACATTTTTAGCCTTAATCCCATGTATCTAATTTATGCTTGTTTGGTTTCATTTTTCACTTTTAAGGGACTCTTTTAAGTATTGGTTGCCCTTTCCATGTACTTTGACAGGTGGTGTGGAAATACCTGTTCCAAGCTGTGAGTTCCAAGCTGTGAATGGTAAGGATTTGGGTATTTCAGTTTCCAGCTACAGGAATTAGAGGTCTGTAGAATTCCATGAAGTTTGTCCTTAGAAATTAGTGTGTCCTGCCAAATACTTATAGGGAAAAGAAATGAAGTTGCATCTGAGTGAAACAATTCTGTGAACGTCATTATTTTATTCATATCTAAGGCAAACTTCTTGTGTATTTAGGGAGATTTTTCAGATATCTGAGTTGCTGGTCTAGATTTACCATCAAGACTGGTAAAGAAAGGTGACGTGTCTTAACAGACCATCTGGTCTGATGAGAAGCAACAAAGTCCCAACAAACTCCAAGGGACACACAATTGCTGGTCTGCCATGGTGCCTTCATGGGAATTGTCCAGCAGTGGTACTAGCTTCAGATCTTCTCTCCCTTGCATATATTATCCTGCCATCTTGTTCGTGCCTTGTTAGCCCAGATGATTTTGCTTATGGTACATAGGCTCCTTTTGACAGGAAAAGAGCCATGGGATGTTTGAAAGAGGCAGCAACAGTCTACATTTCTAAGTCTATATTTTAGGACTGAGATTGGTAAATGCGAACACTATTATGGTGACAGTTTCCCCACAAAAGAAAATAGAATAACTTCTGAAATTTTACCACTTGAATTTTCACAACTGTGAAATTCCTGTAGTACTACTTACTGAGACTATCAGTTAAAAATTCAAAGTGTGGTTTTCAAAAATGCAGTGTGAAATGGGAGTACAGCAAGGGGTTCTGGTTTGGATAAAGGCACCACTTTTGTAAAGGTAACATTTTGATTCTTTGAAGGAAAATCCTCCGTTTAAAATTCTTTAAAAGTACAGATTTACATAACAAGAACATACAATTTGTTCAAAGGAAGGTGTTTCCTGTATACTCTACTGTCTGTACATATTCTACATACACATAAATATATATAATAGATATGTTTTCTATTTCTTGAGAATAAACATTACTTGTACTCAACTATTGGAATTTCTGTGCGGTTTTTAGCATTAGTATATTTCTATGAATTGTAATGGAAAATTAAATTGTCATGAAGTACACATTGATTTCTTGGATAGCTTTTTATTTTTAAATGCAATTAATTGTCTAAGTGAAAATTATAAATATTCATACAGATCTTTTTCTTTGTTTGCTGGAGGTGACTTGTAATTGAAATGCTTAAGTTAATTTTTAAATTATTATTTTTTAAAAGAGCTCAGAGTATCAATAAATACTTCTTCCTTTAAAAGAACAAAATCAACAAAGACATTAGGTACTTCAGGTGAAGTATACATATATATTTCAAAACCATAAGTGTGTATGAAGTTGGTTACAATTTATGCTTTAGCAAGCTTTGCAGGAAATTGAGTACAGAGATGACTCTGCAAGTTTGTTTTTATTTTAAACATTATGCTCTTTGATATTAAACAAGCACTACACAAAATCAATGACAGTTTGAATTAAGGAATTGGATATCAGAAGAAAATCTTTGTAAGGGCCCTTTTCATCAATAGGAATCTGAAGGCATTTTGTAGTAGGCAAAGAATGGCATGGCTGTTGTTTTGTTTTGTTGCTTGGATTTTTATGCAGCTGTGGGAGAAAGAATTCTGCTTTCAGAGAAACTGCAAGACAGCATAAGCACTGACCACCAGGAACTGTGGAAAATTCAAATATATCTGCATGCTTTCAGGGAGAGGTGAAAGACACGCCCGCAAGAAATTAAAGAATAGGCCTTCCAACGTACCAAATTATGATTACTATTATTTGAATGCATTGCATGAGCACATGCAAAGGATAAATTTACACTGCTAAAAAAGATGGTTACACCATAGAAAATGCATAATTGTTCAGTAAATTATTTATACCTGGGTGTCACTGGTAGGGCAACCCAGCCTGTCTATGGATTAGCCTGGAGATACCTGCAATGTGTCCTGCAAGCTTCTCCATATTTCTCTCACTAGCTGTATAAATATATTTATTTTTATTTTAGTATAGGTTGACATCTCACTAGAACAGGAAGAACAAACTTGACGTAATGTGCTAACCTCCTGGGACAGACAGAACTGAATCCAACCTTCACGTACTGGGTGAATACTCTACTAGCCCAATTAGAAAAATGGTCTGTAACCAGGTGATACTTTTCCTTACATGTGGCTTCTTTTTGTCTGTGTTTTAAATATATGCAGGCATAGTTTTGGCTACCAAAACTGGAGTGTAGAGAGGCCCGAAGACTACAGCTGATCAGCCTTCTATGAGACATGGCCAGAGAAGCAGATAGTTTTGCAGTCCCGTTCAAGCATAAGCGTAAACAAGCAGAGTTGGAGCAAAATAGTCTCTCCTGCTCAGACAATCACCAGAAATAAGACATTTTGCTCCTCCGTATTTTCAAGGTTGAAGACAAGGATACCTAGGAAGTTTAATTGCTTCAGGAATGAAGGACAGATGAGCTGAAGTTTATGGGACTGCAATGTGGTTAGTTAGCCATCTGTCTAGCACCTATCCTGATCTTCCATCCTCCTGTGTAGCAGCTCAGCCACCATTGCTTGGCTAGCCCTGTTATACTGACTAGTTTGCAGTATGACTGTTGTGGCCAAAAGAGGAAGCAATGCTCTTCTATACTATGGGGATAATGAGTTTCTTCTCCTTTATAAAAGTTTTGAAAGATACAGCTGAATGTCTTCCACAGTAAGTTCGTTCCTATTTTAAAACAAGCCTGCAATACTGTTTGCCTACAAACAAACAAAGGTTACATGTTCCAAAAGTTTGCACAGTAAGTACTTACAAGCTGCACATTGTTTTTCATTACCAATGATTTGTTTTCTTGCAGAACAACTTCTTCTAAAATATTAAACATAGCTGAAGTGACTAATGCATTTTTTTAATCTAAGGATTGCTCAATTAAAAATTTACAAGGCACGCAATTTTGATTTCTGCCGACAATAGTAAAAACTTGTGTATAAAGATTAATTACTTATAAAGTAAAACACTTTTTTTTAAACTGACATTAAATTTGCATCTGCACTGTACATTGGATTTACTCCTCTTTAAGCAAAGGAATTCTGATGTACTTCAGTAGAGTTTTAAACTGCTGATAGAAAGGCATTGTATGAAACTTCTAGGGCTTGAATCAGCTAAACTCAAGAAACAAACATATTCAGTACTTCTGGTTCTGAAGCATTTGTTACACACTACAGGCATCCTGCTCAATGATATCAAAATATGTCCATTTTTTAAATTACATTATACTATTGTAAATTAATATGTCAAGAAGTATTAATATTTCATGTTAAATTAAACAACTTTATTAAAATATTTTTGAAAAATAGTTGTACTTTTTAAACTATAACATTTCATACTGACTGTGCACGACTGAGGCGTCTAACGACAGGAAAATGTCTATTTCCTTCATTATACCAAGACTGCCCTCTAGAGTCTCCTTGGGCCAAATTAATCTCTGGTGTAATTCTTCTGTCTGGATTAGCTTTGAGAAATGACATCTTCACAGGCCCCACTTTGCAGGGGAAGACCTATCACTGCAGTCTGAATGACAAAATGGTTGCTTAAAAAAGTAGATAGTGCAATTGCAAAACAAAAGTGGAGATTCTTTCACTTACAAATAGCTCTGGTAAGTTATTACAAACCACTACTTGTAGCCTCTTGACTATACATATTCTGCTTTCTAATTGAGTCACAAAACATTTGAAAAATTATGAGAAAGAGAATAGCTTTAATGTCTTCCTAAAGCTGCATGACAGCTGTGTACATCCAGAAGATGATGGAGGGAATGCACACAGAATAACTGAATTAGGCTGGAACTTGTTCTAAGTGCTAAAAAGCAGTGCTTTTTTGCTCTAAGGGTTAGATTAAGCTTCTGCTGAGGCAAATGGCAAACGTTAAGTAATCAAGGAAACATAATTATTGCACTGATTGCCAGAAGCATTTGTATTCAGTTGTTAAATTAATAATGGGTATCTGGTTCAATAAACAGTTGTGTTTCCCATTAAATTGTAGCAGCAGCACTGCTTCTTATTACTTTCCAGTGTATTATGCAAAAAGAAGCAGGAGAAAGAGATCAAATGTGAACAGACTCATACAATATAGCTTTAAAATACACAACGCAATTAAGTGAATTCTTGGTGCACATTTTAAACCATGCACCACCTTTTATCATTGGAAGAGATTCACGTTCAGAATAAAAGAATGTAATTCTTAATTACAACACTAAGTGAAAAGGTGTAATAAAAAAGTAAGATTTTCTTTTACTTCTCTCAAAGACCTGAATTTTCAATTTTTTCCCAACTCCCTGTGGGAATGACCCATTTGTAATGAATACATTGCAGTTTGTATTTATTACATATTCTGAGCTTTTGTAGAATATTACTGGAAATATTTTCAGCAGAAAAAATCATCTGTGGTTGGTATGAAACAAGGTCTAGTTCCTGCTTTTCTTCATAATATTTACCCACAGTTTTCTATTCCCATATCTAAATCCTGAATTAAGTAATTTAACTTTAAAAGTGCTAGTGATTCAGATGTCCTCAAATATGTGCATGGACTACATCAAAAATTAAACCGAAAAATTCAGCTACAAATTAAACTTCAGACATGGTATCTGTGGAGAAACAACAGCAAAACAGTTTTCAAATGGGAAAATCAAAAATTCCCCACTTAATAATTCTACTTCATCTGTTTTAAGAATGTTTAGAAGAATGTTCTTTCCAATCATAAATTCCAACAGTGTGAGAGAGGAAGAATCACAGGACGTGAGATGTCTAAGCATAACATTGTGAAGTTATCAATGTATTTCAGCTGCTAGATAAGAGCACTAGGCTTGTGTGGGTATATTCATTTCAAGACATCTACATAGGTAAACTAAGAAAGAAGTGGCTTTGTGCATTTCTTTTCTAGACTCAATTTCTTGCTCTGTCTGCATAACATAAATGTCAAGTAAGAACCAGAGATACAGTGTTTCTTCTATCACACAGTAAATCAATTTGGAATCTGATTTGAATTCTTCACACTTAACTGCTAAGGGCACAACACTATCCCAACTGCTGTTCCAGAGAGAAAACCAAAATACAGCTTGAAATTTTGTCCTTCTGTGGTGGATGAGGATTACTGGTTCTCTAGCACAGGAGGGGAACACAGAAGCCGTATGTCTGGAGACAGTGACATGCATTACTTTGTTCTGGCTTCCCTGTGAATCTGCACCAGTGGTCTTGGAATTAAGCTGTATCTTGGAGTGATTAAAGCTTATATATAAAAAAATATATTTGAAAAGTAGTTTTGCAGAAGCAGTTTATAAGTAGCCACTTTAAGGATTCTGAGACACTGTTGAGCTGGCTGGCATGAATGCAATCTCCCCAATAAATTTTGAAATCCCTTCACAGCTTCCTTCAAGATTTCTTTAAGGATCTTTTGGAATTCTTCCCTGTAATTAGGGTAATCAAGATATCATGTACCCTTGCATTTCTTGTTTTATTATACTCTGGATCCCAGAGGTTGCACTGTTCACCCTCCTCAGTAGTCCTTTAGAGCCAATATTACAGTTCCCACAGTTTCTTACAGTGTCTTCACTGGGTGAAAGACAGAGTCCTATAAATAATTCTGAGGCTGTGTTTCATACCGGTGCTTTTCCACAGGCTGTCACACTACATGTGTCACAGGTCTAGCTATAAAAGATAAATGAGCTGCATCGTCAGCCGCGCTGGAAAAGAAATTTCTCCTGAAATGCTTTACTCTGTTCCTGTAACTGGAAAAGATCTTAAAGTCACTGAAACATAGATTGGGGCTTTTCCTTGAGTCTTGGCTCTTGGTATCACAAGCAACTGTATCCCAAAATTGTTTTAATAAATTGATTTCATTTCAAAGTTAGGTCTTTCAAACTGCATTGACTTCTCTGAAAGAAACTTGCTTAGGAGCCTTCTCATTTCAGGTCTAAAATAATTTATAATCTTTTTATATCTATTTCTTCTTACGTCAACATTGCCTTTTAATTTAAAAGTTATTTCCCCTCACTGTGTTTACACCTTTAATATATTTATAAATTGTAATCATAACCTCCTCTGCACTACAATCTGCTTAGATAAACAAGTCAGCCTTCTGTAATGTCTCTTCCATAAAGATGTACCCTCTGTTTTGCTCCTTCCTTCGGTGCACTTGATCTCGTTTCAGTTCATTGCTTCTAGGCGTGGGTAAAAAGCATCTCCTGCAGTAAGCTAGGCAGGAGCTTTTGACTTTGAAAAAGTGTCATCAGAACAACTTTGTTACAACTGTGATGTTCAGTCATGAGAATACTGAGTAAAGTTCATGAGCCAAACTAGTAACATTTCAGACTTTAATTTCAACCTGCCCCTTTTAGCACTACCCATTCCAGTCTACTCACATTTTCTTTGCTTCTTACCTCCCTTACACTTCCTTCCAGTAACTCCCATTTCCTCAGTTTTGCTTCAGATTTCCTAAATGGAACTTCTTCAAGTCCATTAATACAGATCAAGCTGAGAAATCTACTCCCTTTGTTTGTTTGCATAACAATCTCAACAGCTCAGTCCCACAAGACTTTATTTTGATTCATTCTTATTGTACTTCATATACTTACTTTTTCCTTTCTATTTTTTCTACTGTTCTTTAAAAAATGATTTTATAGTATAATATACTCTTAACGTGACCTCAGAAATATGGGAGTACATGCTGATCACCTTGTGCTCCTTTCACCTGTAAAATAAAGGGCTGAAATTTGGCCCATTTAACTCTCTCCCAGTATGTTTCCTCTGTAACAACAGAATATTTTTAAGAAATCCATACATTTTGGATGCAAAGATGGGCAGTCTGTTGTTTCCCCATGGTGACTTAAATTTGCCTATTTTTAACTCCCTTTTTTAATCATGTTTATACAATTAATTTTATAAAATCCTTCATTGTCAGGTATTTTCTCCCTTTAATCATACCATCTTCATTATCTCTTCTCAATATGCTTTGATAAACTGAGTCCTTCCAATTTCATATTTTATGGTATTTTTCCTGCTCTGGATTTTGACTGTTTTCTCCAATTTCCCCACTTCTTTTCAAAAATAAGGACAGTGTGAGTGGACATAATTTGATACGAATCTTGGTGCTACTTCCACCTCTAGTGCAGCTTCTTCTCCTGTTAATTTGTACTGAACAGCCTTATTAGCTGTTTTATTTTCTGAAGGATTCATAGTAAATTAGCAAGTCATTACAAATTCCATATGTGTGAAAAGAGAGCACAGGAGTTGCCAGCATGCCCAGCTAAAACGAATGATGTTATTTTGGCCTTGTCACCTGACAAAATGCAAAATACCAGTTCACAAATGGTTTTCAAAATGATCTGTGCACACACGTGCAATTTCACACACACGCAGGCACTGCTAAACTGAGAGGAATTGTGTCTCTCCTTTGTGCAATCTGGGCATGAAGTTAGGGACTGGGTTTAGGAACTAGGCACTGCATCATGCTGCTGCTTGGCTGCACTGCTGACTATAATGTTCTTGGAAGAAAAATGTTAATGTGGTTGCTGGTAGGTAACCCACCTGAGTAAAAGAACAATACTGTGCCAGTATTAATATTGTAGTATGAGATGTCTGCTTTCTTGAATTTATGATTGCTTAGCTATGAAAATATGCAATTATAATTGCCTTGCCAGATACTCTGCTTTTCCTTGATTTGCTTTGCTAAAATTTACAATTTGTCAGAAAGTAAAAATGAATGATTGTAAAACACAAATGTCACTGGAATTTTAAAATTCCTGTCACTAAAACTATATAAACTGTGGTTTTAAGAAAGCACAGTAAAACAAACAGCAGACTAATCCTGAAACAGAAAACCTCTGGATGCACCAGTTTTTATGAGATAGAAACGTGTTTTAAAAACAGCTACTATTTTATGAGAAGACAGCACTCTAAGCCTCTGTATTGAGCTTAGTGGGGTAAAATTATCAATATATACAACAGTGGTTAAACTCTTATGCAAGAAAATTTTGTTTGCCACATGGATTATTTTTCGTCTTTTGTTCCTAAGTGCTGTACAAGTCTTTAGTACTGAAAAACATTGTGTTTGCATGTTCTGGACACCACAGAAATCAGCTGCCACACTGAAGCTACTTAGACAGGGGTTATGTTTTTGGTTTCTGATTAACCCTTTCTGTGGAAATGCCCTGTCTGGGGGAGTATTGCAAGAGCTGTGCATCGCTTTCTTGCCAGTACACCTACTGGTAAATGCCTACACTCAAAACAGGACTGAATAATTTTTGCTGGCCCTGCCAAAGGGTTTTGTTTTAGTCTATAAATACACTCATGCAGCCTCAAGTTTTCCAGTGTGCAGGAGGTGAGGTCCTACGAAGAATCTTTTGATGTTTGGGTAGGATATCACTGTTTTAACAGTTAAGCGATGTACAGCACCTTCTCGGTCCTGCAGCTGTTGGAAAATCTCAGAAACAATAATGGGTTTGTCTGCTACACTTTTCTATGTTTTCAAAGAAGCAACATGACTTACCTTATGTTTAACTGCAAAATATAAGTGCAGTCTGTAACAAATAAATGTAAGTGGTGTAGGCTAGAGCCCTGGGACGAGTATTACTTATACATAGCTTGTTGGTAACAGAACATAAATACTTCACTAAAGTCTCCATTTGTAATTTGTACTGAACGTTTCTGAACATATGAAATATGAATCACATTTTGTAATGGCCCTTTGTGTTGAGGTCTAGCGGGAAAATATTATTCTCCATGAGACAAAGTAAATTGCAATGATTCCTGAAGGGACTTGACTTTTGTACAAGGAAATACATTTAATCTGACATAGTTACTCTAATGATCTCTCATGTTATCTTTTATTGAACACAAAATGAAGTACAGCCATCAAAGTTTAGCAAGTTATTGCGTGAACCAGCATTAGATTTCAAATAATGGGCTAAAGGGAATTTATTTAGCTCTCCACATTTTTAGGGTCTCACAGGTTTAGCAGAATAGTCTGTGCCACCCAATATTTAAAGGACAAAGGTTTGCAAAATGTAGTTTAAGAAGCACTTACAGAAGTTAGAAACAACCATTCCTCCATTGCATGTATGAGGCATCAATGGGTCCTTTAAGAAGAGAGGATTAAGAAGGGAACTATCACTCCAGTTACCTAATGGGATATCACAGAGAAGGCAAAACCAATCTCTTCTCAGAGGTGAACAGCAAAAGGACAATGGGCAACAGGCTTAACCTGAAAGCAGGAATATTCCTATTTGATATTAGGAAAGCAATTCCACAGTAAGGTGACCAGACATCAGAAGTTGCCCAGGGAGGTCACAGAATCTCCTTTGGGAATGCTCCAAACTCAACTAGAAAAGCTTCTATACAACTTGATCAAACTTCAAAGCTGGATGTCACCTCAAAGTCAGCCATACTCTAATCAGAGGTTTGGGCCAGATGACACCACAAGTCTTTTCTGACCTACATTATTACATGATTCTATGATCTTATTCTAAGTTTTATCATAGTTATGATGCATGTATTACATGAAACCTTATTTCATCTGTAAAATGGAGCACATTAATCTGTGACACATGTTCCAAAGAATACAAATACAGTACAATTTCACATGAAGAAGACAAAGTTACTATTGTCTTTATTATAATCATGACTATTAATACTTCCTTATGGTTAAAATCTTCTTCCAGCTAGTTACATAAGAATGAATCAGATTCAGCAGCGGCATTTATTATCTTTTAACAAAGTAACTGACAGCATAATCAGATCTTTTATAATTTTTATATTCTTTACACAGAAATAACTGTTAACATGAACTTCATAGTTATTTTGCTATGTCCATGATATCCCTTTCTTCATCTCGTTGCTCATAATCATAGCACAGGATGAGAAAGAACAGTGGATAAATGGCAGACCGACCGGAAGAACTACAACATATGGTAATGATGCCTGCTGAAGCTACAATATAGAGTCTTTTGTTTATTTTTGTTCAGCTTGTTTTGGTCTATCTTTCTTCTTAAAGAGAGATCAGACGTTTTTCTTTACTATTCTCACTTGCAAACACCTTTCTTTTTTTCAAACTCAGAAATATTGGCTGCAACATCAAAGCAAGCTCAGAGGAAACAGCTGCACTCTATACATCGATTTTAGTCAAACTAGCACTAAGAAAAAGTGCTCCTGTAAATTGCAAAGACCTTTTGTAAAACCTAACATTATGTGTTTGATAGTACATGGTTACTTTCTAGGTTTTTAATGCTTTGAAAAAGAATTTGTGAAACTATATAAGAAATAGTGATGTTCTTCATAACATTAAAGACTAATCTCAGGTCTGTTAGGATATTGTAATAAAGAACGATCAAAGGTTTATGGCATTTCACAGTAACACAGTATCACAGTAATGATGAAGCTGGAAAAGACTTTAAAGATCATCCAGTCCAACCTAAAACCAACCAAGTAACCCTAAATATCTGACATCTAGATCATGCCACTCAGCACTTCATCCAGCCTAACCTGACCCAACCACCTCCATGGGCACCCCGTTCCAAAATATGGACACTCTTTCAGTAAAAACCTTTTCTTGATGTCAAGTCTAAACTTCACCCGATGGAGCTTAAGACTATGAGCCCTTGTCCTGTCTCCAGTGTCCAGGGAGAAAAGACCAACGCCCACCTGATCATAATCACCTTTTAGGTAGTTATAGACAGCGATAAGGTCACCCCAGAGCCTCCTCTTTTCCAAGCTAAATAGACCCAGCTCCATCAACCTCTCCTCGTAGGGCTTACCTTTCAGGCCCTTTACCAATCTAGTTGCTCTTCTCTGGACTCGTTCCAGCACCTCAACATCCTTCCTAAACTGAGGGGCCCAGAACTGAACACAGTACTCCAGGTGCGGTCTAACCAGTGCCGAATACAGGGGGAGGATAACCTCCCACTCCCTGCTGGCCACACAATTCATGATACAGGCCATGATGCCATTAG
>VZRI01003158.1:0-94823 GCA_013397515.1 Upupa epops
TCTGTGATTCTGTGATTTTCAAAGTGTGTGGCAATAATGGTCAGGAGGTTAATAGTTTGCCAGTCTGTCTTCTGGTTCACTACATAACCTCAAGTCTTCCTGGTTCTGATATCCTAATGTCCTAACATCCAGCATTTGCAGTGACTGGGAATTTCTACATAAATCTGTGACTAGTCACAAACGGCTCAGAAGTCCACTGAAGGCTTTGGCAAATACCTTACCAAATATTTCCCTCTTATTTTTGCAAGACTTCAGCAAAGGTTAAACAAACCCTATAAAAATTTGAAACAGATACTTCAAGGTGCTGTTATCTCATGAATTAACTTCCATGTGCATTGTATGTGAAGAGTGAAACCTTGGTGGCCTAATTACAGCAGTACAATCCTTTCTGCTGTTATTCTCTGTTCAAAATTTAGTGGTCAAATTCCTTCTGAAATAAAATGCTTAAAGCATATTTTACACTTCTAAAATTTCCTTTGATAGGAAGCAGACCAGAATGTGTTTTGGCACTCAGTGTTATTTTCTGGCTTTTGGTTTTGTTTTTGTTTTTTCTTTTGTTCTTTCAGCAGAGCCCTTTACTTTTCTATTATCTGTAGGTTTGGGGAGGGAGAGGGGTTGGATATGGGGAGTGACAAACAGGTTTCTTGGCTAAAACAAAGAAAGACTGAGTTTCTTTGTGTTGCCTTCATCACTGCTAAGGAAATGTTTGGTGGGAATCTGGGGTGGATAGAGGCTACAAAACCTTGAGCACATTGCTCTGCTCTAGAGACCAGTGAGACAAAGTGCATTTTTTGGTGCTTTAAGGTTTTTGTCCAGTTCTGGGCCCCTCAGTTCCAGAAGGACAGGGAACTACTGGAAACAGCCCAGCGCCACAGGGCTTATGAAAGGAGTGAAGCACCTCCCTTATGAAGAAAGGCTGAAGAAGCTGGGTCTTTTCAGCTGGAGGAGACTGAGAGATGACTACATTAATATTTATAAACATGGAAAGGGTGGCTGTCAGGAGGATGGAGCCAGTGGTGTCCAGCTTGTGTATGGGTCCCATGGTTAGTGTTGCTTTTCATCAGTCTGTGCTGGGTAGTGTTTGTGTCTCTATGGCTTAGAAAAGCTATTAAATATTAACAGGAAAAGTTTGATTTGTGCTGGTTTTATTCCTTTTTAGTAAAGGGGAAAAGTTAGCCCCTGATGTCTAAAGTCTGCCTAGGTTTCATTTTGATGCCCAAGTGATCCTCTACCCATAAAATGCTCTGGCATAGTCTTTTGAAACACACACATACTTTAAGGGCCTGTAATGACTGTGGTGTCACACTTCGGACAGAACAACTGAGAAAAACTGGTACCCTAACAGATGCTTTTTGCTTGCCATGACTGTCAACAGACTTTTTTCCGTGGTTGGAGGGATTTGTTTCTTTGTTCATTGGAGGTGCCAGCCTGTAGCAGTTGCCCATTTTAAAGATGAACACACTGATTAATTTGAGTTTTGTTTTTACTGCTCTAAAGCTTCTGCTTGAATACTTCTATTGAGGTGCTATTATCATGGAACTGAAGCAACCCAGCAATAGCCTTAAGGTTAGCTGAACAGATCTGATCGTTCAGCATCAGCTGAAGCCCTTTTGATTTGCCTTTTGATGAACAAGAGGAACAAGGTTCCTCTGCACTGATGAAAAACATGCTGGCTTCTGCAACTGAGAACAACTGAAATCCTCCTATGAATCATTTGAGAAGACTCAGGAGGGACCTTCTCCCTCTCTACAGTTCCCTGAAGGGAGGCTGTAGTCAGGTTGGCATCAGACTTCTCCCAGGCAACCAGCACCAGGACAAGAGGGCAGGGCCTGAAGCTGCCAGGGGAGGATTAGGTTGGATATTAGGAAGCCCTTCCTCACAGAAACATTCTGGATTCACTGCCAGCAAAATGTTCAGCTTGCCAACAGCACCCATTAGGATTTTGGCACTTTGAGACAGTTGAAGAGAGTGAAAGTTTTGACATCATCAGATAGAAACTTGGTGGGAGCTAAAAACACAGTAATAACTGGGCTGTTCTTGTTTGTATAAGCAGTTACTGTGCAATCAGCATTATAGGATGCGTGATGCTCTTCACAGAGAACCATGATCCCACATTGCTTCATGAGTTACTTCCCCAATGTGATTGCTGCAGGACAGGCAGATGTAGATGTTTGCTCTTCATGGGACGTAACAGCAAAGCGAGTCACAAGCCGCACCCTAGGACAGAGAATAGATACGAAGTCTCCCTGTCAGCTGCTCTTTTATGTTTATTTTTGTGTACCAGTGTATATGTGTGTGTGCAAGTCAAGCGGTATCTCTGTAGGAAAGGTGTATGTTTGTGGAGAGGACAGAGTGATACAGAGGTGACAAGTGAGGAGTTACTAGGATTCCTCAGGGATGCTTGGAAGTATTTACCTTACAAACATTTGCTTGCTAGAGTACTGCAAAAGTTCCAGGTGCTGCCAGTCTCTAGATCGTTCCGTAGCTTTATGCAAGTGCAACGAATTTTGGATCAGTGCTTTGAATTGCATTAAATGAGTTCATGATGTCACACTGTATATATTCAGTATCCTTATGGAAACTAATTCCAAGTAGAAAAAAAGACACAGAGCATCCCTTCAGAAAGAAAGAAAAAGTTTTCAGGAAAACACAAGGAATTTGAGTGTCCTACAGACTTCATTAGTGTTTGTGTGGGAGTGGTTTTGCATAGAGCATAATCTAGAGGTCTGCATGGTTTATGGAAAGTGGAGAATTGGATCAACTGCACCTGCAACTGAGGTCCAATGAGGGAATATTTTCTAATAGTCAATTTGTCTTTTGCTTTTGGGACTGAAAAGCATATATGGGATAGAGAGAAGGCAGGCAATGCAGCCTTGATGTTTCTGTTTAATAATGGGGTTTTTTTTAGTGACATGATTGGTAGGTTATGGAGGCTTTCCCCATGACTTAGACTTCTCCTCTGCCACAATTACTGCTGAACCAAAGCTTACTCTGACCACACTGACTCTTTAGTGAAACAGTTTGTGCAGTGGCATCTAGGAACGTAAATATTGATATCTGTAAGTGGTCCTGAACTGCTGTAGTCTCTCTGGGATTTCTAACTTCATGGCTCATGCTACTCTGTTTTTCAGGTTAGCTTTCAGTTGCTTATCAGGAATGTTTTCTCTGTAGATGGGCGATGCTAGCCATCCTTTAAGCCAAACAGCCACAACAATTAACATGGTAGTCAGTTGAAGGAGATGATTCCCCCCTATGCTCTGTGCTTGTGAGATCCCACCTGGAGTACTGTGTCCAGTTCTGGAGTCCCGTAAGAAGGACACAGAGCTCCTGGAATGGGTCCAGAGGAGCACAACTCAAATGATCAGGCAGCTGGAGCACCTCCCTTATGAGGATGGGCTGGAGAAGAGGAGGTTCCCATATGATCTTCTAGCAGCTTTCCAGTACCTGAAGGGGTAGGGACAGGGCTTTTGACACAGGTGATAGCGAGAGGACAAAGGGAAAGGGTTACAGACTTGAAGAGGATTGTTTGAAACACACACATACTTTATGGACATGAGGCAACAATTCTTTCATGTGAGGGTGCTGAGATGCTGGAACAGGTTACCCAAGGCAGTTGTGGATGCCCCATCCCTGGCAGTGTGGAAGGCCAGGTTGGATGGGGCCCTGAGTAACCTGATCTAGTAAAGGTGTTCCTGCCTATGCAAGGGGTTGGATCTAGGTGATCTTTAAGATCCCTTCCAACCTTGGCCATTCTGAGATTCTAGGATAGGATTCTGAGTTGAACACTGGTATTGCCAGGGATGTTGTCCCTTAGTGCCTCTACAGGTAAGGCAGCAGCAGGTGGAAAGCCAAGCTCAAAAAAAAGCAAAGGCATCTTTGGATTCTTAAAAATTATTAGTAAAAAAAGGTATAATAGGGGAGAAGAGGCCTTTTGTATATTGATAGCCTCTGTTGTAAGTTGTTGTTGTACACTTCTGTTGTAAGGTGGCTGCTTCTCTAATGGGGTGAGGGGGGTAGGGGAGGGCATTACTCCCACGCACTGTATTTTCCTTACATTTCTAACTTCATTGCATCTTTTTGGGGGGAGTCATATCATTTTCTCTTCCACCTTCTCTCTTTCCATCCCACTGCATGCCTCTTTCCCTGGTCTCACCTCAGAGAGGAGGAAGACTATGAAGAGGAGGAGGAAGAGCAGCCAGTCACAGAGCCAAATACTGAGGATGAGGGGGAGGAAGAGGCCAGTAGGCAGGTCAAAGCCAGGTACTGATCAAAGCATCATCCTTCCACCTTTTCCTCAGGTTCTGGCATGAACTTACCAGCACAGTGTGCAGCATCTCTCTTTTCACTCACAATCCTCAATCACATGTTAAACCACCTCTCAGGGAAACTTTGTATTTAAAAGCTTTGCTTGGGGTGGGGGGGCGTGAATGGGAACTGTCTGCTCTTGCTCCCTTTGTACAGAAGGAGCAGCACTCACAGATCTGAAGAGTTTTAGCAGAAAGCACAAGCTCTATGCATGACTTAGACTTGTCAGTCGAGTGACAGCGGTGGTGAAACACTGCAGCACTTTTCTGAGGATGTTGCTGGGTTTCTTAGGTTTTCATTCCTAATTTCATGATGCAACCATGTGAGAAATATTTATCTCTACAAAGAAGGTTGAATTTAGTTGAATTCCACCTATAATTCCTATCAATTTTGTTCATGTTTTAACAAGAACGAACTACTTTGAGGCAAAGCTGATAGATTTCTGTACATTTCTTACGACCCCATAGCCTGCCTGTCTGTGGCTATGGGGATGTAAACAAACCGCCTATCAAAACAATATTGTCATGTTAAAATGTTCACTTCTTTCTGAGAAATAAATGAGTTTGGCATCTGGCAACTTTATCCTAATAAATCTGCAGAAAGAAAATACCTTCTTTTTTCCAGACAACCATTTGATATAAGTTAAATTGTTTGGCTTTGCAACTCAGCAAATGAGAGATATATATATATTTTGAAATAAACCACATTCCTGCAGACACTGTACAGCACAGGAGAAAGACAGGAAATTGTTTGATGTATGAATTCCAAAGAAAATACTTACTGTTGTGATGAATATCTTCCAGTCTGCAAGTCTTGCCAATGGCTGCCTGAAATTTCACAATTAAGTGATAATTCCCTCAAATCCAATTCTTAAAAGTCAAAGCTAAAGACACAAGTTGTTAATAGATCATGTGACAATAGTAAAATCAATACTGAAAAGAATCAAGGAAGAGCCGTGTAAAGGATAAGGTGTGCTTTTATGTTATTGGGGGTTTTTTTTAAATAATAGTTATTTTGAGATAACTGAGTGATATTCCTTTGACTTTTTTAAGATCTTCTTTCACTGCCACAGCAGCATGAAAAAAATTATCTACACCCTGGACAGATGTCGTCAGGACTAGCCTGGCCTCAATGACTCCTGTCTTGCACCACTGGTGCAGTAGAGAAAGGTCTCCAGATTGCCCACCATGCTGCTTTAGTGAGAATGATGACCTAATACACACCTGAGGATTAACATCACCATAGTCTGACACATCTCACATGTATTGTGTCTGTATATGTGTGCATACGCTATGCTAACCCCACACTGCACAGGTAACGGCCATGTCTCATCTACCCCTAAGTGGATTGCAGAAGTGGTCTCAAGAGTGTGAAATGAAGCTACCTGCTGAGTGATCAAGCTTAAAACCCATGCACAGCACTTCTGATGGAGACAGTAGTGAAAACATATAATGCAGAGTGCAGTTCCCATGCCTCTTCACCTGCCTTGCCGTGTCTGTCACTCATCAGCACCTGCCTGTGCTGGAGAAAAGCAGATGTGGTTTCTATTGCAGCTGATGCAACTCCACAAGCCTCTCTCTAACAGCAGTGTGGGATGCTGACACCCAGGGGAATTGGTGCCCTCATACCATGATTGTCTAAATTTGGAGAGGTTTTGGTTATTTGACTTTCTATTAATTTCTCTTTTCCCTGTTTTTCTTTCCTTCCCTTCCCTTTCTCACCATGTTTTCCTCCTACAGTGGGGTCCCAGGTGCATGGAAGACTGTGAATGAAAACTTTTCACAGTGTTCTGATTCCTCAGCCACCTCCAGTGCGACTTCTCCATCCGAGAGGCCTCTCTCCTGCTCTAGAGCAAAGTGCTCCTCTAGCAGCTCCTCTACTGCACTTGACTCATCTGTCTGTCATCATAATTCTGTCCTTTCATCACCATCTTCACCTGTGGCAGTGTTGCAGTGTTCCTCACAAAATTCATCAGCATCCATTACTCCAAAGGCATCTCCAACAGTGGAGAAATTACCCTATGTGCCACATACTCCTTTTCACCTCTTCTCATATGACTTTGAAGAGCCTCCAGCATCTGTGAAAGAAAAGGAAACAGAAATGATGAAGGAAAACAGGTAGATTTTATACAGCTTGATGTTAAATTTTAGACAAATGAATGACATTTTCTAAGAGTTTATAGTGGTAATAATTCTCTGTTGTATTGTTTCCAGAACATTAGTTTTAATCCTGTAAGCCTACATTTTGATTTCACTGATACTCTCCAATTGCCTGTATTGCCTTCATACTGACTCACTCCTCTTCAGGGTCACAGTTAATAACTATCCTAGCCTCTTCTGCACAGCAGTACCTAAATAAGGTGTGATTGAGGAGATCAGAGAAAGAAGCACCAATTTACAACTACAATGTAATTTGCAGATCTGATTTAATGAAAATGAATGGAGCTCTTCTGCTAGAAAACCGCGAAGACAGATCAGGCTATGTAATTTAGGGCTGAAATCCTGGCTTCAGATATTCAGCTCCCTAATTTGTTGTTAGATTACAGTGCCTTTCCCCGCTGTGCAATTTCAACTTGTAATAGGAGAAGTAGATCAAATCCTATAAAGAGAATACAGCATTCAGACAGTTTGATTTCCACAGCATCTGCTAAGGTCAGATGGTCCTTAAACATTTCTCTTTGTTTTTCATTTCCTCATCCCACCCATTGAAAAAACAAAAAGAAACGGTTTTGTCTCGAGTCTGTTTTCAGGTTAAAGTTTTCAAGATTTCAGTCTTTTTTCAAGTAAAGCAGGTTGATGGCAGAAAGCACTGAAAGCCAGGTTAGAGAATCACCTTGCAAAGAGGTAATGTGTTTAGCTCAGTGTTGTTTTCATGTAGTGCTGGCTACCGTGTGAGCATATTTATTTCTTCCTTTCTCCTAACAGTCCTTCTGAGATGCTGCATTTGAAAACTTATTTTGATTCTCTTGATCCTTTTAATTTTCGATCTTTGTCTTCTAATAGGTGGGTGATTTTTGTTGCTGTCTCATTTCACTGAAGTAGCTGTTGTCCAGGAACTTAGTTGACATATTTTTCCTTAGCTGCTGCTTGAACACTGAGATTCCTCTGAACTGATGTTTTGCTGCATAAGTGCGATTTTTTCCTAAGGCTTCTCACACTCTTTGATTGCTTTCTCATTGCTGCTGCTCTTACAGTAGTCTTACATACCTCCTGTTCCTGCAGCGTGTCCAGTTCCTGCATATTTAATATTTCTGCAGTCTGCTCTTTTTTTTCCCCTCTGCCCATCCCTGTGCTTCTAGTTACCACCTAGGATCATGGGTATGGTGTGAGGGATGACCATGCTGTGTTTATGTGGAAAAACAGGAGGGCAAACTTGCCTGATTTGGGCAGTGATGTGTTCATAAAAGAGCGTGATGTCTGGGATTTCCTCAAAGTGAAGACTCCTGGGACTGGCTCATTGCATCTGCACTACTGTATGAGACAAGAAGGGGAAATGGAAGGACTAGCCACTGCCAGAGGAAGGTTGACAAGGAATGTCGTGTACAGGACACAGGGAAACCCTTCTGTGCTGCTTTTGCCTTGTTACTCTTCCGGCATCTCTGTCTTCCTCTAAATCTGATAGATGGGAGTGCTGTGGCCAGGGCAGTCCCTCTGGGTGTGGTTTTATTTATCCCCGTAGGTCTGAGTCTATGGGAGCTGTGTCCTCACCATTTCAGTGAGACCTGTCTTTGGACTCATTGGAATTTCTTGATCTGAAAAAGAGCTTTGCTCTGTGTCAGCTTTTTCATAGGGCAGAGGAGAGGAAAAGCAAAGGTACTGGGTGATAAGAAGGTCTCCTTTAAGTTGATTGAAATGGCTTTTGTGCATGTTAAGGTTTCACCAAATGAATGCTGAGTTGTTATCAGGGAGATGGAGGTTTCTTATCACTGAGCACAAGGAGACCATGGTATGAGCTGAGTGCTTGAAGGAAGACATGTCTGTTGTACCAAGGACATTATCCAGCTACAGAGTCTTCCAACAGCCCATTGTCTCCACTATTTCCTGCAAGATTCCTTTTGTAGCTCTGAAGTACTTGTGACAGCATTCTGGGCAGTCAGCATGGTGTTTCTGAAATAGATGGTGGTGGCAGGGTGTTTTCTAAAAAATAAACCTGGAAATGTGGCCAATACAAGAAGGATGGAGTGGGTATAGAGGAGGCCACGAAAATGCTCAGAGGGCTGGAGCCCCTCTCTTACAAGGACAGGCTGAGATAGTTGGGGTTGTTCAGCCTGAAGATGAGACAGCTCCAGGAGGACCTGATAGCTACCTTCCAATCCCTGAAAGGGACTGTCGGAAGGCTGGGGAAAACTGTCCACAAGGGCAGGGAATGATAGGATGAGGGGGTCATGGTTTGAAGCTGGATAAGGGCATATTTGGGTCAGACATCAAGAAAAGGAACTTAAGTCTGAGGTAGGGGTATCCCTGGAAGAGGCTGCCCAGAGAGGTGGTGGAGATCCTATCCCTGGAGCCATTCAAGGTCAGGCTGGATGGGGCTCTGGGCAGTCTGTTCTGATGAGTGGTGGCCTTGCTGGTTATAGGGTGGTTGGACTAGATGATTCCAACCCAATACACTCCAAGATTCTAAGTTCTCTAAAGCATGAACCCTTCCATGATAAGAACCCCTTGAAAATTTGTGTGAAAGTTCCCATGGCTGGAGGAGTGTGCGAATCCGAGCCGAAGGAAAAGAACAACCAGTCTTTTCAAAATTGCAGAGTGGAATTGCAGAATACTGATGAGGTGGGGGGAAGAAGAAGAAGCAGAGAAAAGACATCATGAAGGAGATACATTATATCTTATGAACTATGATAACAAAATGCCATTGTCCTTTCTTCTGAAGGGAATTCTGTCTTTTGGCTGGGTTGGCCCTACAGAGTGCTTGCCTGAAGAGCATCCTACCCTTTCCAAATAGGAAAATAACCTTGTCTGTGAATACAAATGGTGATATTTGCCAAACTAGGAATCTCTCCTCGCCAGGCTGTTTGAGAATGATGGTTAAAATATGCAGTGAAGCAACACAACCACCTCTTTTATTCAATACGGGAGCCAGGATGAAACTGTTGATACAAGAGACTCTACGCAGGTGGCTGTTCCAGGAGTTCTAGAAACAATTTCTCTTTGATCAGCAAGCTCTCAATGAAGTCAATCAGGTTTTACAGTGTTTCAATGGAGAGAATGACTAATAGGAAATCCTAAAGCCATGTTTACGGGGATTCATCTTTCTCATCATGGTGATGTTTTTTACAGCCGTTGTACAAAACAGCACAGAAGCTGTCACTTGTGTTGGGGCTGAGGAAGAAAATCTCACCTGCTGTAACTGAAGAGATTGTGGATGCTTTCCGTTAATGCAGACATTCCCAATCACAGATGGCCATGCTCAGATCCTGTCTCATGAGCTCTGCTTTTCCACTTAATTTCACTAGATTTGAATTTTGCTGATTGGGCTTGTTTGATCCCTTTGATAATGGCTGAGCATTGCTCACTACACAGCTAATAATTTGGAGTGATGGAGAGCTGATTTAAGTTTCCTGCTCTAAGAAGCTGCTCTGAGTTGTCACTTAGCGGGACCATTCTACTCTCTTTTTTGCCATAGCAGTGTCCCACTACTTGGACCAAGTGTGTGAATGCGTTGTGGTTGATATTCAGATGATAGGATGTTGGATGTTTTGAAGCTGAGATCGATCAGAGCAGTCTTTTCGGAAGGTGGATGTTTGAGAGGCTGTGGGGTACGGGATCTCCGTCAATCTCAAAACAAGACAATTTACCGTTACACACCTGCTTGCTGACAGATTCTTTCTGTCTCTCCTTTTCTCCTGCTTTCCTCTTCACTTCCTCAGATACAATAGCTATGGCAGCAGCTCGTATTCTTCTCCACGACCTTACTCTGGTGTGAGTGCCCCTACAACACCCACTTCTCGGTATGGAACAACTCTTTCACCACCTCAAGAGACCAAATCTGACAGGTTTGTAAATGAATCAGTGTTTTGACAACATTGCCTTTATTGACAGAAGGAAGAATATAAGTGTTGTGTGTTCTGAATGGGTACTGGAAATATCTTGTAGCCAGATCTCTTCTACCACTGGAAAGAAAATGGACAGAAATCTGTTCATTTCCCACTCTCTCTGAAGTCTTTCTCTGTCTCTGTGTTAAACTGAATGTTATTTCCATCCCACTTCTGTTCCTTCTACTTAAACATATAAAACAGTGTTACTTCACACTTTTGCTGTTCAAAGTATTAAAAGGTGATTTAAAGCATATTTTATTTCTTTCCACTTGAAAAACTAAATTCAGAAAGATCTGTTTTCACTTCTGTCATCTTGAATCAGCTACAATATCTTGGAAATGTGCTTAACTCAGAATTTCCTCAGCAATCATTTTGTTCTTCCTTGAAAATCCATTATATCTCTCATTGTGTTTTGTCAAGGGTAGAATGTTCTTCCTGTGGGCAAAGTAAATTCATAGATCCATAGAATGGTTCAGGTTGGAAGGGACCTTAAAGATCATCTAGTTCCAATCTCCCTGCCATGAGCAGAGACACCCCCCACTAGACCAGGTTGCTCAAGGCCCCAGCCAATCTGATCTTGAACACTTCCAGGAAGGAGGCAGCCACAACCTCCCTGGGCAACCTGTTCCACTGTCTCATCACATAAAAACCCACCCCTTACCGTCTGACCTTAAAAGCAAAAGGAAAAAGAAACCAAGGGGGAAAAAATCAAGCAACAAAACCCCCCAAGGATTCAGAATGATCAAAGTACTTTAGTTTATTGTGTAAGGAACTAAGGGAAGAAAAAGGAAAGGAAAATCTTACGGATACATAAAATTCTTCTTGGTGAGAGATTTAGACCACCAAAAAATAGCTGACTATTGCAAACTCAGAGTGACAGAAATCTTCAAAGGATGCTGTGCTGAGTTTAAGGAAGGGATGGAGGAGATTTTAATTAATTTAATACTTAACTATCATAATTTAGTTACATAATTTCCAGTAGACCAAATGGGCTTTGGATTGCTGTTAGATTGGCCTCTAGTTCATAAAAATTTCATCTCCTACCCTTTTTTTTAAAAAAAATCTGAAGGCTTTTTCAGGATTCTTTTTCTGTATTCCAGTTAATTTTTATTAAGGATTTCATTTAATATTTCTCTAGGTGTGCAGAAATACTTGCATATATGTTTGTATGTGTTTGAACCTCCCTGATGCCTTACATCCTTTCCAGTTTACTGCTCAGGATGGCTCAAATGAGGTTCTTCCAGCATGTGTGTGTTTGTAGCCATGAGGTATTGATTTAATCCTTTCTTTCAAGTGACTAATTACATTAAGCTTATCTTTGGAGAAACGCATTGGTTTTCATTTGCTCATCTTCCTAGAGGAACTTCCTCCAGTTCAGCTTTCCTGACTTGGATTAAATTATCACAGAATGAAACAACAATAAAACCCTGAAGCAGCGCTTTCACCTTCTTTGACCTCAACAAAATAGATGCAAGATAAACAAGAGTTCGAAGCACTCCACAGCTTGTGAAGTTTTCTGTTGTAAACTTCTGGTTGCTGCTGCAGCCTAGAGACTGCAAAGTGGTCAAACCCAGAGATGACTAAAAGTCGTTGAGCCTGTCCTGCAATAGGTTGATCGTACTGGCCCCATTCCAGTCACAGAGCCAGGCTTTCATCACAGCATGCGCCTAAGTGCAGCACTGGTTTGGAGCCAATGTGCCTCAGCCCCACAGGATGAAGCTGTAAAATTTGCGGATTCATGGAGAGTCAGGGCAGAGGGGAACTCTGTAATCATCTGTTGTGACCTGTAATGGGACTCACAGAAGCTGAATGAGTGACCTCTGTACCTTCGTGTGTTCTCAAGCAGGAGCACATTACTTGCACTGCAAAACATTCCAGTAGTTATTATCACTGAGAGCACAATACTTCACATTTTGAGGCAGTTTTCTGTAGTAACGTCTTCCAGCCATTGCACCTCATCATGATTTTCTAACTGTGCTCTGCTTTCAGCTGTCAGACCTCTCTGTGGTGTTTTAAGTGTCTGAACACAGTGCTCAGAGATGCACTTCTGTCTTTCCTTCGTTTATCTCTTTCCACCTCACATGATAAATGTCTCCCTACTCTTTGAATGTGCAGCTTGCTAGTCCTAGTGGTTGAACTCGCAAGAATCTCTACTTTTTTAAAATTAAGGGATATTACAGCCTGGTACTTTTTGTGTATCAGTCTCAGGGAAGTGTGAGAAATGTCTGTGCTCACCAGCTGTGTGTTGCTGCAGAGTATAAGCAGTTATTTCTTGAGAGATAATGGCATTTCCAGTCTCAGATGCCATTTTGCATCAAGCCTGGTTGATTTTGAGTGCACTGCCATTGCAGCTGTACAGATCAGCAGGTTTAATGGAGTGGCTGCTTTGAAGAAGAGCAGAAGCTTGCTTTTATTTCATTGTCTTGAAAGACACCAGTTGCAGAAACGTCCACACAGACAGCAGTGAGTAGAATTTGCTCACTGTGTAGTGCATGATGCAGAGCTCTGCGCTAATTATTAGTAAGTGGAAGGCATTACAGAAGTTTTCACAGTCTCCTATCTGTGCAGTTTTCCTTAGATGATACAAACATAATTTCTTACCTCCTGATGGTAAAATTTACACGGACTCAAACACAGAGGTAAGGTAAAAGATAAGGGGGGGAAGGAAGGCACTTGATAAGAAGCAGATGTGTATCTATGACCAGCTCCAAGGTGAATTCTCTGCTTTCAGATTATGATTACAATTATCCAAAGCCTTCACAGAAAGATTCCTGTCTTTTATCATGCAAGGAAGAGCTTCACATGCAGTTCCTGGTACTGTTTATCTGACCTTTGAGAATAAGGCAGAAGGAAGGAAGGAAGCAAGGAAGGAAGGAAGGAAGGAAGGAAGGATGAGGCATCATTTAGAGCAGTACCCAGCATACTGATTCCTGCTTCATTCACTCACTGTGACAGACCTTCCAAACCTTTGGAAACAAGAGCTATGACTTAGATGGAAAGAAGCATCGTGGATCATGTACTGACATTCATACATTTAAGCCCCTTTTTGACTAAGATCATTAGGGGATCCAACAGAACAGTGTAATTCAGAGCAAAAGTAATTTGGTTTGGCTCTCTGGAATCCACTTACTGGCTGTAGCTCTGATTGTTCAGCAAAAGAAAGGGCTTACTTGACTGTTCCATGGTTTCTAAATGCAGGCACAGCCCTTTGCCAACTGCTTGCAGTACTGTTGTCCTCTCTTATTCCACTGGGTCTCCTGTGGAGAGCCATATTTCTGCAGTGCACAGTGCAGCCATGGGAATCCCCTTAAAGGAGGGAAAGGCCCTTCACTGGGAGAGAAGTAAGGGTTCTCTGGTTCTCTCATTCCTCTCTGCTCATCAAAGTTGCGACTGATGTATAAGCTAGTCCCCCTTGTTTCAACTGCCAGGGACTGCTTTGCTCCATAAATAGACTGCTCCTGCTTTTCACAGCTTAAATTAGCAATTAACTTTCTCCCTAATTCCTAAAAAATAAATAAATAAAAATCAATCTTCTTAACTCTCTACATTTTGGTAACAAAGGGAAAGAGTAGGTCATGGCTGGAGCAGACCAGGAAGCAAAGCATTTTACTTTATCTCCAAGTTGCTACCTTGCCTGGAGGAAGAAGGGGTTGTGGGACTTCTCTCTATTTCCATGCCTATAATATTTCTGTTAGCCAGTGACAGCCTTCTCAGGCTCTGAATTTAAGACATTCACTCTAGTTGAAAGCTGCAGATTTGGATCTGTACCTGGACAGCAAACTCATCACTCAGCAAGCTTCACACACATTCATAGTGTGTTTTTGGTGGTGAATTGTATGGGTTGGCAGTCATGGCCACAATTTGAGGAGGTCCTGGAGGAATCTAGCAAGGGCTGATTTCTAAAGCAAGACCTTCCAAATTCAGCCCCATCTTTATTTAATTCCATGGCTAGAAAAATCTACTGCTGCTGTGTTTGCCAAGGTGGGTTTCTTCTGATGCATTTGCCAGGAGATTGTTCCCACTAGGCTTGACAGTCAAACAGCAGTGTACTTAGCCTAACTTGAATATTCTTCTCCTCTGGGCACTGCGTGCCAAGAGAGCAGGAGATCATGGTCTCCATTCTCTTCCATCTATCTGTTAAATCAACTGCCAGAAAGTTCAGCTTGCAAACCTCTACCTGTGGATCCTCTTGGACAGCAGCTGTGAGCATAGTCTCCATCTCTGGCTGGTCTCTCTGAAGTTATTCCAAATCTCCAAGCTTGGTAAGGGTCTGCTATGGTTTTTCAAATTATTCCTGTTTGATGCTCTCTCCAACTTTTTCCAGACCATTAGAAAATAGACTTAATAAAGATTAAATATGTTTCACATCCTTTAAGCTGTTTTCTGACTTCCTTGCTTTGGGAACTGCAGCAGTACCTTACCTTGGGCTCCTGTGAGTCATCAGTGTTCACCTCCGTGTTCTTGTGTATCTTTAAAAGGAACTGTACCTGCAGGCATTTGTTTCTGTGGCAGGTGCACGCAGACACTTTAAACAGCACAAGTGAAACACAGTCGTCAAGTGCAGCCTACAAACACTCTTTGCATTTCACTGCCTCTTTAGATACCTGAAACAGTGATTTTCTGGCAGTCTGGTGCTTCTTTCAAATCTGTATCTCTTCAAAGCAAAACTAAGCAACTTGTTGAGAATGCCAAATAGCTTTTCGGTTGGACTTCCTACCAAAGTTGAAGCTCCCAGTAGTTGTCAGCACCAGGGAGGTGTTGTTGGATGAAGCTTCTTGGCAGCTTTTTTTTCTTTTCTTTTTATTTTCAGAATCCATCTATCACTACTCTGCACCCTGGAGTTACCCCACTCCAGCACTAAGTTACCCCCACTGTTAAACACTAAGGAAAAGCAAGAAGTCCTCCCAAGACCAGCTCCTCTTTTGCTGGCTTTCCATTCTTTCTGCTTCTAACATCTTCTCTGTGTCTTAATATGTACTTTTGGGCTCTCAGACCAGAGGTTAGGGCTATTTTTACTTGTGGTCAGTGCCAAGCCCATCTTTCATTCTGAATCACATAAAGATGGAGGGGATTACTTGGCAGTTGATAATGGTGGCTCACAGCAAAACCCTCAGCTTTATTGCTCAGTTTTTAAGAGGAAATGTGACCTGAGAGATTACTTGATGATTTACAATTTGGGAAGCAGCGGTGGCTTGCACTGGCTTAGCTGCTTGTCTAACTACTGTGTAAGCAGTCTACTTGATTGCAGCTTTGGAGGCTTCATCCCAGGCCATGTGTTTAAACAGAGAGCACAGGCCACTTTATGGTTTCAGGCTGCAGCACACTGCTAACTGAACTGGCAGTGATGATGCTTGGGGGCACACATAGCTTAGAGCTATGGGGCTCTGCAAGCCGCTTGCAGGCAGCTTGTGTCCCCCAAGAGATAAGAAGCCACAGGTTGGAGAGAGAGAGAAGCATAGTGTGTCAGTATGAGGCTGCAGGTGGAGTGTGTGTAGGAAGCCCTTGTGATTTGCCCCAGCTCCACACAGTTGTGCCCTGTTGTATCTTTATTTTGTGTAGCCAGTTAAAAGTCTTAACGTTCATCAGTTCTCCTCTGGCTCCCTCTCAAGTTTCTTCCTCAAAGGAAGCATTAGAGAGTAGTTTTGTCTCTCAATTTTGTGTTTATTTTTGGAGAGCAGTTTTGTAAAGATTTCTCAAGTAATGTTTAGTCTGTTTGCAAACTCTTTTATCAACAGGGTTTTGACTTTGCCGTGTCATGTAGGGAGACATAACACATGCAGAGTTTCTGTAACTGTGAAAAGCAATATGCCTTTTGGCAGCTTTGCCTCCTCTTTTGTCTGTCTCTAAGCTGGAAAGTGGATTTATTTTCTTAAAGCCAAGAGACATTTCAAGTTACTTAAAGCCTGTATAGGAGCTGCTGACTGTCGTTCCCTCCCTATGGCATTCCCATGACTCCTGGAATAGATCCACATTGGAAAAATGGGAAATTAGTGCTTCCTTATTAAGGTTATTAATGATTCTGACCCTCGTTATATTAAAGAAAATCCTGTATATTAACCCTGTGACCTAAAGGGATTTCCTCTCATAATTCATCTGTTAATTTTTATAGCTCCTAAAAATATACATTTTTATATTCTGCTCTTGCTATAGACACCCATTGCCATTTATTTTTAAACATCTGGAAGATTGTGTCTGGTTCTGGGCCCCTCAGTTCTAGAAGGACACAGAAGTTCTTGAGAGAGTCCAGCACAGAGCCACAAAGATGATGAAGGGAAGGGAGCGTCTTCCTGATGAGGAAAGGCTGAGGGAGCTGGGTCTCTTCAGCTTGAAAGAAAGAAGACTGAGGGGTGACCTCATTCATGTCGATCAATATGCAAAGCATGGGTGTCAGGAGAAAGGAGCCAGGCTCTGCTCAGTGGCACCCTATGATAGAACAAGGGGCAACAGGTGTCATCTGGAAGAGAGGAGGTTCCACATAAAGGTGAGAAGAAACTTCATCCCAGTGAGGGTGACAGAGCCCTGGGAGAGGCTGCCCAGGGGGGCTGTGGAGTCTTCTTCTCTGGAGATGTTTCAAACCCACCTGGACATGTTCCTGTGTGGCTAGACCTAGGAGATCCGGATGATCTTTCTCTGGATGATCTTTCGAGGTCCCTTCCAATCCCTAACACTCTGCGATTTTGTGATTCAACTTTAACAGAGGAAAAGGCAGCCACAAAAGAAGAGTGTTTCAGCATTAGCAGGAGTGAAGAACACTTGAAGTTGGTAACTGCCATTCTGCTCTAACAAAGTGGCTTAGAGCAGGGCAGAAACACTTTCCTTGCTTTTCAACACAATCAGAGTAATTCAGGTCCCCTATTCCTCTTCACAACGTGTAGTCTTGTATGGGGTATTGTCAGAAAACCATAAGTACTTGCAAAAAAAATGTGTGATAGCTTGTGTCTCCCTAAATCTGTGCTTTCAATGACAATTACTATCCCAGTTTTGTGTTAAATTCAGCAGGTTAGCTGAGGTCTGATTCAGAAGAGTTTCAGCCTACAATGAATTTCTTTGGATTTGCTTCTCTGCCTCCTGTATATTTTTTAATTATTATTCATTTGGCTGTTCTCTCTCCTTCTTTGACTTCTTTGCTCTTTTCTTGCTCTCTACAGCTAACTGAAAGGTGGTTGTAGCAAGGCTGGTGCTGGTCTCTTCTCCCAAATTACTAATGATTGGATGAGGGGAAATGGCTTCAAGCCGCATCAGGAAAGGTTTAGATTGAATCTTAGGAAGAAGTTCTTAGAGTGGTTGGGCATGGGAACAGACTGTCCAGGCAGGTGGTGGAGTCACCATCCCTGGAGGTGTTTCAAAACTGAGTAGCTAGAGAACTTGAGGCCATGGTCTAGAGGTTAGGGACATGTTGGAGTGACGGCTGGATTTGATGATCCTAGAAATCCTTTCCAGCGTGATGATTCTGTGATTCTGTCTCCTTCCATCAAGATAAGTAATTGATGATCTGTTTGGCTCCAGCACCTGATGCCATGATGTGGAGCTGTATTCTCACATCCCCAAACCTGTATCTATTGCTGTGTGTTTTATTTCTGCAATGAGATTTGAATAACATGGCTTGTTTAGCTTTTCTTGGTTTTAACAGCAGGCAGAAGAAAGCTTTTCTTATGTTAACAGCTCACTCTTAATAGCCTTACGTTCTTTACAAGACTAAAATAGTAATCAGAGTGAGTGTCCTTCTGGATTGTATTTGTGGAATTGAACAAATGGTTGGTGTTACCAGCTGCTAAGGTAAGACACCAGCTCTAACTTGCTGGCAAATATGAACTGTAATGCCCTATGTGAGCGATCACTCCATCCTGCTGCCTGTGAGCATTCACATACTCTGTTAAAATCTCTTAGCACCTGCGATTCATCAATGCCAGAATATTTTAGCCTTTTCCTTGCTTACCCATGTTTAAAATGCTGCCTATGGCAGTAAGACAACTATTCCTGAGGCCTGAGAGTCCTGCCACCTTTTAGACAGTATCAAAGTACTGTGAAGAGTATTGACTCCAGTTCTGGATCCCACAGTACAAAAAGGACACAGATATGCTGGAATGGGTCCAGAGTGGCCACAAAGGTGATCACAGGGCTGGAGCCTCTGTGCTACAAAGACAGGCTGAGGTAGCCAGATTTGTTCATCTTAGAAAGGCTCCAGGGTGACCTAATCATGGCCTTCTAGTACCTGAAGGAGGCTACAGGAATGCTAGGGAAGGGCTTTTTCCAAGGGCCTGTAGTGGTAGGACAAGGGACAATGGCCTAAAACAGAAAGAGGGGACGCTTAGATTGGATATTAGGAAGTTCTTCACCATGAGAGTGGTGAAGCATTAGAACAGGTTGCCAAAGAAGGTTATGGATGCCCCATCCCTGAAAGTGCTCAAGGCTAGATTGGATGAGGCTCTGGGAAACCTGGTCTGATGAGAAACGAGTGTCCCTGCCCACAGCAGGATCATTTGATCTTCAAGGTCCCTTCCAGCCTAAACCATTCTGTGACTCAATGAAGGTACCAAAGTTACTTGAAGGCTCCGTCCAAGCTGTCCTACCAGCTGAGCTGGCCAGTCCTGCTGCCATTGCAAATGTAGCGTGAGATCAGTGAAAGGGAACGTATACTTGAAGTGTTACTGCCAGGGAATTCAGAGACAAAAAACAAACAAACCAAACATAGACAAATCCTTTTCCAAATCCTGTTGAGTATGTGAGGAATTCCTCTTGCCACTTGCTTTTTCTAATGGTGCTTTACATGTTTGTACCCTCTGGAAACACCACCTGTTTCCTCCAGGTTTAGTTTATGTAGAAAATTAAGGGTACAGTTTGCTAGATGGCAAAATCTGCTCATTTACAGTTGAAGTTGCACCAGTCCAATTACTGAGTTTGGGAGTAATGGTGGAGCTGTGAGTTTGTGTGTTTTTGTAATGCAAGTGGTGTCATTGTTTGGTGTGAGGTGTGGTCTCCACCAAGGGGAGATGGGTTGAGCACTGCAGGGTCTAACTGCTAAGCAAGTGCCAAGGCAGTTAACATCAGTGCTGTTTCTCTATCTGCCTTTTGGGATTTAAAGAGCTGATGCCACACTATTAGTTCTGACAGTTTCATGCAATAAATTGTTGTGTGTAGTAAGGCAGTCCAGAATTGTCTGTGTTTAGGGCAAAAGAACTGAATCAAGAGCATGTGTGTACACTCTAGCTTGTGACTCAGCTGAAGTATGAACTCAGGAAATAACCAGTGGAGAACAGCAAGCTTTGGCTAGTTATTACTGATTTGATTAGTTCCAAGAGGTGGCAAACAAATATGGCCCATGGGTATTGATTTTCACTTTCTAGTTATGTGACTGTGCATCTTTTGTGGTTTGTGCATCTGCAGATTCCAGCCAAGTAAGCAATGCTAGCCAAGCTATGCTAGATCAAACGTCCAAACAAGGTGTTTTGCCATGTGAAGGTGTTTTACTACCAGGGTCAGTTAGAAATCCATCTCTAGGACTAAGCTGCACATATCCATGTGATTCCCCAGTAATCCCCTGTATTTACTGTGGAACCTCAAATAGCTTAGTCAGAGCTGCAGATTTCCACTCTGATAGATGCTGGACAGACCTACAGTCACTGTTTTGGTTTAGTAGCATCACCCCAGCCTTCCCCTTAAATTTCCCTCAGGTTTAAAACATAACTGGCAGCTGGATGGAATGGGAAGGAGTGGGATGGGATGGGATGGGATGGGATGGGATGGGATAGCAAGCTAACTGCACAGAAAACAGCTGAGCATACACTCTTTTTGTCACCAGTTTATGTCCTGATATCTTCACATGAAAGCACTGTCTAGTTTTCTCCTGAGAGCAATTCCCAGAGTTACTGCCATGGGTTCCTATGGCACCACAGGGAAGGATCTCAAAGTTTTGAATCTTAGTGCAGTGTTGCTTCTGTTTCTGCTGAGAGCTTTTTCTTGCAAAATGCACAGAAAGGTCAAAAGTTAAATTTAAAATATGTTCAAGGGAAAATTCACCAAACTTGACTGTCAGGGTTGAAGAATTTTTTTCTTTGCCTTTTCAGAGTGCTGAGGCATATTAGAGATTTTTATGGTTTTGAGTGTGATCCAGCGTTGATACTGTAGTCCTGGAGCAGGGCCAGCAGGGAAGCTCACAGAATATCAAGTTTTACACCACCTTATGTAATGTTTATGCGGGTGGGATGTAACATATTGAAATTCAATTTATTGAAATTATTGACATTATGTTCGTACTGCCCTGCTGCCAGTGGGGCTGAAGTGGCTGTGTTTTGAGGTGTTGCTGCTTGCACAGTGTCCCAAATTAGAATGAAGGTCTAAATCAGTCGTGAATTTTGTGGAAAAGTTGCTTTTCCAGTCCACTTGCAGATGACAAGTTCCCCTGTACACCTCAGGGTTGATTCTAACTCCTCTCCACTCAGGGGTATTTCATCTTCAGGCTGCAGCAGCATCTCAAATGCATGAACACAACAGAATCTCAGTCTCTTTCTGTTTGCCAAAGCTTTAAGAGATCAGTATCTTAGGATCTCTCTCTTACCAAAAGCATCTCTCAGTCTCTCAGTGGCAGAGCATACAGCATCTAGGTGGGGAGGGAGGCAACATGACACTGTTATGGTAAATAGGCCTGATTCAGGGGCCTGCTCCTCTCTTTCCTCTTTCTCTCTTTTTTCTGTCTCCCAGGGGGTTACAGCTCCAAGGGAGGGAAAGGTTAAGAGCTCACCATCATCTCTTGACATATTCAAAGAAATTCAGGCTGCAGGAACGGTGTATGGACAGTGGTTCCTTGCTTTAGCCCGCTGCCAGGAGCTGGGCTCAAGGCTGGTCCCCATGGTGGAGCTACCGCTACAGTCCTGCAGCCAGACCAGGTGTTTTTTCAGGGAGGGGAGGACTGCAGTTCCACTCCTCTGGTAGAGCAGCTAGGGTAGGATCTTGCTCCCACCAGAGGTGGCCGTGTTTTCACCATGCCGGGCAGAGGCTGGTTGCAGGGCTGGAGTGGCCAGGCTTTCCCTATCCTGAGAGAGGTGAGGGAAGAGAGTTGCTGTTCTGAAGAGGAGAGCTCTCTGTGTGCGGAGAGACAGGAGAAGAACAGAAAATGGAAACTCCACTCCCTTTTATAGACTCTGCCCACCAATCACCTGTGGGATCAAGACTTCGACCCAGGGGTCTTCAGGGAAAGCTAACCCCAGTTCCAAAATAAAATGCTCCTTTGGCATGAAAGCACAGAAGTAACACCTGAAAATTTGCTAATTTTTTTCAAAATACAACACACAGACATAGACGCTCAAGGATGATCGCTTTTCACTGATGGTTTTGTCCTCTCTTGCACCTATTTTCCCCAATGAATTGATGCTGTTGCACTGTTTGCCTACATTGTGCACCCATAGGCTGCAGATAAATAAGGGTGTGAGTTCTTAAAAATAATGAATATGTATTCAGTTTTGGAACCTTTCTTTAGCCAGAGTTTAGGTTCTTTGCAGAAAGCACAGGTCACAGGCTGGACTTATCATAGAGGTCTTTTCTAGCCTCAATAATTCTGATTCTATTTGTCTCAGTAATCCTCTCACTGCAAAACTCATGTTGCAGCTGTGTGCAGGAACCACTGTATATGAGTTATGTCTTTCTGATGTTATCAGTCTAATTCAATAAGGGGGGTACTTTTACATCTGTGTAAGGCTACCCTGCACAAAACCATTTGAGAGACAGAAGTAAAGACACTTCTACTCTGAGGCCACTCTGTTGTGGTGCGGGAGGTTGGTAGTACCAGCACCACTGTGCTGGGAGAAAGACATTAGAGAGGAGCCACTCTCCTAGTGAGTAAAGAAAGCATTAAAAAATCTGTGACAAGACCAAAGTATAAGTGAATATGAATGTAGATTTTTTTTAAAAAAAGCCTCTTCATCTTAAAGGAAAAATAATGTCGATATTTGAGGAGTCTTTATTATAGAGGCTGCCACTTAGAGCAAAAAGGGCCCAGGTTTTTGAGTGGACATCTACATTCAAGGCCAGATTAGATGGGGCCTCAAGCAGCCTGGTCTGGTGGGGGGTGTTGCTGCTTATGGCAGGGGGTTGGAACTAAATGATCATTAAGGTCCATTCTAACTAAGACCATTCAATGATTCTATGGTACTCACTTTATAGCACACATCTAGCAGCAAGAAGTTGTATATGCATTACTGGTGGGGACACTGACCCTTCTTCATTAGAGTAACCAACCACAGACTGTGATTCTGTGACAGTGAGGACTATGCAGAAAGTCACATTTCAGACTAATTCTTGCTTAGCTGTGAAGCAAGTGGTAGTAAGCTGTTCTTTTTGTCAACTGTGTTCAGAACAAGAATGAATGGGTCTGAATGGCAAAAAAGACTAGAGAGCAGAGAAGCTTTTCTTGCTGGCGCGGGTAGTTAAGCACTAGAAGAATATGATACAGCTGTCAAACGCTTTTCACTAATGGTTTGAGACTAAATCTTGCCTCTGGACAAGGAGAAGAAGATGGATAATCTCCAGTCCCATTTTGTCTGGAGTTTTTTAACAATCTTGATGCTACTAAATGATTATTATAACTACCTGTCTGATATATTCCTGTAAGTTCCTGTATGTTTATATGATTCCTTTTGCAGCAGATGCAGTGAGGAAATCATGATAACAGAAGCTGTTAATGAATAAAGGAAAAAACTGTGGCCCTATTTAAATGCTGAAGAGCAGTTCTGACATCTTTTTTTACTGCTTTTTTTCTGTACAAAGGATTTTCAGGTGTTTGTGACACATGTGTTTTTAACATCATTACGTAACACGTTTGGGAAAATATTTCAGCCGGGTTTTTTCATTTTATAAAAACCCTTGTAGGATTTGGCTTTTCAAAAACAGAATGATTTACTAATTTTTAAATATTTAAAATTATTTTCAGTTGAGATAGAGTGAAGAATTCTTATGTGTACTTCATTTGAGCTGCCTGTCATTTTTTCCAACATCAGTTTATCAGGAAGACCAGTGCTTTGAAGCATCCATACGTGAATATTGCCATGTCATTCTGTTGGTTGGGATTAAGTTACCTGCTGAATGATTGCTACTGATTTTTTGCCAGTTTAATAATCCATGAAAGTGACACTGAGAAATCTGATCTTCCTTCTCTGCAGGCCAGCTCTGGGTGGTCTCCTTACATCATCTTTCCGGCAGCACCAGGAGACTTTGGCAGCAGAAAGAGAAAGACGACGTCAGGAGAGAGAAGAAAGGTTGCAAAGGATAGAGCGCGAAGAAAGAAATAAATTCAAGTAGGAACCAGATTTGCTCTCAGTTTGTTGCTTTAATGTGTGGTGTGTTTGTGAATCAGTGAGACTTTCCATTGTGAAATAATTGGATCACTTGTATGTCTCTTTCTTGATCTGAACATATGAAGAACTGATACACTAAATACATCATAATGAAAGTTGTCTTTTTTAACAAATAAGCCATTTTTTTTTAAATACAACTGTGTTTTAGCCAGGTGAACCATCTGGATATCTGCAGAGGCCAGGTTTTATGCGCTTCTCCAGGTTTCATCTCTGTAAGGCATAGGGTTTGAATATGATGCAGTGGGAGACAGCTATCCAGAAGGGATAAAAGGACATCACTGAGATGCCTTTTTGCTCTCATGTTCTGCAGAGTAGAAGTATTTTGCTGTGTGTTTTGTTCTCTTGGGAGGTATGGTAATATTTTTAAACTACTTTTTAAGTAGTTTGGGTTTTTTTAACATGTATCTCTTCCTTCTGGAAACAGCAACTGGCAGAAGGGAATTGTTCACATTATGGCTCAAGCCATGTCCAGACAGAGGCCCCAGGTGAATACAGAACATTCTGTAAAAAGATGTAGAATCCCAGCTTGTGCTGTTTGATGGTAGAAAGGGACAACCCTATTCCTCCTGTTAAATCCATGCCTGGAAATTTCAGACAGGCTTAGGACAGATGAGCATCCTGAAATGGTTTGTCTAGTGTATGAAGATGGGCACTAAGAAAAACATTGTTTTCCTCATACGCAGGTGTGAAACACTGTCTTAATTTTGGTAGTTGGAACACATTGGGTAGTGATCTAAAGAATGGTAGGATAAGTGTTTCATAGCCTTGGAGTAGGTATTTGTGGAAATGATGGCATTGGGTTTTGTGAGAGATTGTTTATTAGTGTGCAGGATTGTTTTCACTGTAATCATATCTTTAGTAAAAAGTGGAAATGGTCTGTGTCAGGGAATATAAAAAAGTAGCTTACTAGTACTTGGTTGGTTTGTATGTTGGAAGAGATATTCTCCTGTCTCCAGAAGATAGCTACTTTAGAAGAAAATGAGAGGCAGAGAGAAGGTAGAAGAGCACCATAATAGGATCTTTGGCAGCCAACAGCTGCCAAAGTTCTCCTGAAACAGAAACAATCAGGTCTCAGTCTTCAAGTCTCTTCCAAAAACTCTCCCTCTAAGTGGTATGATTAGACTGCAGCAGGCTGCCATGGAGAGCCAACGTGATCTTTCAGAAAGGAAACTCCCATACCAAAAAAGCCACCAGGACATTTGGCAGCTTGAGCTGTTTGAATACTAGATGTACACATTTCGCTAGAGCTTATCTGCACTAGTTGTTTTGCCACTAGAAGAAATTCCTTCAAATCTGACGAACAAGAGATAACTAAATTGTTAACTAAATTCACGATTCTGTTGCATCTTTAAGATGATAATTTTCAGTGCCTGGTGTTCTCTTCTAGATTTGAGTTTAGTGCTCACCCAGAAGTTACAATTTTTGTTTGAGTGGAGGGTCTCCAAAGCCACCTTCACAGGCAGGTAACATCCCACAGCTGATGTCTGGCAGGAGGATGGAATATTTTTCTCAGTAGATGGACTTACTGTACCTGTTGCATACATAGTACAAGAATTACTCTTCATATGTGAGGAGGGTTGAGAGCTGTCAGAGCAGTGTTCATATTTACCTGCCAAAAAGTGCCTAGATTTTTTTTTTCCTTTAGAGTTCTTCCCATATCTATTGTATTTCCAAAGAATATTATGGAACTACCATAAAAATTATAGCTAGTTGAGGGACTCAAAAAATATGGAAATAGCCTGAAACAGTTATTTCTGTTCCTTGTTGATGGACTTTTGAAGAGCACTTGCAAGTAGACAGCTGATAGCTATTGGTGTAGTAGATTATAAGCTATTATAGATGATAGTAGCTGAGAGCAGCTGGTTGTAGCTAATAATTCATTTGATGACACATTATAAAGAGAAAAACTAGTGGGTTTTCGTAAATGAAATAGTTCTGCAAATCTGCTACTCACAGGTGATTCTGTGGAAGAATCTAAAAGGTAACATGAAAGTCTTCAAAGTTTTGTCCATCAGATTCTACAAAATCTTAAAAATATATTGTAAGGAACTGTCGTATTGCCATGATGGATGTTCACTGGTTTCTGCTGTGCTCTGAGTTATATGTGCATCCCTCTTTGTGGCTGCAACAGGGCTTCCCAAAATTGCAGTGCTCAGTTGTCCACAAAGCTGCCTTATCAAACAAATGAACACAGGAATTACTGGAGGAGCTGTGGGAGGTTTGTATCTTAAGCTCTGGGTGAAAAATAACTAAGTGAAAGGTTGTTTCCTGTCCAATGGCCCTGCAGGCACCTTGTAAGAACAAAGAGCTGTTCTACTCAGTAACGTCAGTGGAACAAGGAATCAATGAATTGCCAGCGATGTGCCTGCCCATTGCGGATGTGTCTGGCTCATTGTGTGTAATTCAGATACCAGGTTTCAAAATGTGCTCGATGCTTTTTGCTTTAGGAGGGTTTTTTTTTTTGAAATTATTTTTAATGACCTGCTCAACTCCCCATTTGGTGTTTACATGCCCATGGGGCAGGCACAGGTGAGTGTACACACACACTTTTGGGCTTGTTTTTACAAAAACCAATCTAATTCGTTTTGTCAACACTCTTCATTGTTTCCTATCAACTTGATCATACTGCTCTTGATTTCTTCGGCTTTACTCATGCTTCTGTCACTTACCTATTCCTCTTCAATTTACTGCAATTTTCTTTCTAGCCGTGATTATTTAGACAAAAGAGAAGAACTAAGACAAGCAAGAGAAGAGAGGTTTGTACCTTCATGCACCCACTCTTCCTTTTGGTTTGGCTGTGTTTCCTGTGTTCTTTCCTGCAGAGCTGCTGTGTATTTCCATGTTTAACTCTGCATGCCCACAAGTACTTCTATTCACAAAGACTTGCACAAGAGAGTGGCTGTTTCATTAAAAAAGGGGAATGAAGTCCAGCTGTAAGTGCAGCGATAAATGAAGAGCAGTGGGACTGAAGTGCATAAGAATGATTAATGATGTATCTTTTATCTGTTTGTGAGGGACATAATATTCCTTCAGTTGCCTCAGAAATTTGACCAAGTTTAGTATTGAGACAAATTGAATAAGCCTGTCTTTCTCACTCACAGGGTCTTGAGCTTTCCGGAGGGTCAGAGAAGGCAACTGAGGATAAAGGAATTTGGAGCCACAAGCATTACAAAACTGCAATTGCAGACTAATGGAAAGGGTTCTGATCTCCCCCCCCCCAATGTATTTTAAACTTTCAGGCCAAGTTTTCTCTGCTAATCTTTCTTAAGCATCACTGAGTACATTACAAAGCTTAGCAGTGTTTATCATTAGGCCTTTGTTTTAGTTTGGTTTAACTAGTGTTTTTAAATAAGACTAAACTAAAATTGAGAGTTTGGGAATTTTTTTCCTTTTTATTTTGTAGTTCAATTAAATAGTTCAGAAACTCTGGACTGGGCTGGGAACTATGAAAACCCATTTTTCAAGGAATATTTGCCTAAACAGCTTTGCATTTCAGTAGCTTCATCTCTACCCTCACCAGTAATTATACCCTGGAGAGTGCTCTCGTTTTTACCTGTAAAATATGTGCATTCCCAAACAAATAGTAGAAGAAAAATCTTTCAGATTGCCTCCTTCCTGCTTTTAGTGTTCCCTAGAGGTTACTCTCTGGAAGTACTTTCATGTTGTCAAGAACATAGATTACATTAGCGATGTATGAAAGCAGCTGTCTCATTTTGTTGCAGCGTTTTGGTTTTGAGGGTTTTTTAATAAAATCATCACACAAGAGTCAGTTCATTTCTGCAGACTGAGGTCTGATCTATTGTGACTGAAGCAGCTAATATTAAAAAATAATGTTGGCATTTCTAAGAGTGAGAACAGGTGGATGGGCTTTCCCTTGTCCTTCCAGCCAAAACAATTACAAATCGTTTAAAGATTTTTTCTGAAAGCAAACATGTCTGAGCACATCAACATCATACACCAATCTTAGCTGAGCAAAACCTTTTGCAGCCAGCATGCTCATCAGCAAGATCTGCAATAAATTCTAAGTGATCTCTCCAACACTTTCAAGTTGTAAGGGAATGTGCCAAGTAAACTGGAGTATTTTAGGGGAAACGTTCACCAGTAGGACATCACTGTAGTGCAATCTGAGACACTTTCCCTTGTCATTAGGAATGTGTTTTCACCCTTAGGACTCTTTTGAACTAAAAGTTCAAAAGTTATGAGTTTTAACTCATGAAAAGGAAAGACATGTTTGCTGTGACAGCACATACATATTGGATAAAACTCCTGCAAGCAAAGCCTTACACTAGTTATCACACAGTATCACAGTAATGACAAGGCTGGAAAAGACCTTAAAGATCATCCAGTCCAACCTAAAAACAACTAAGTAAACCTAAACATCTGACATCTAGATCATGCCACTCATGCTGTCCATTATATTGACCTGCTGTGACTGTGTTTTTAGCCATAGAATCGTACAATCCTGGAATGGCCCGAGTTGGAAGGGACCTCCAAAGAGCATCTAGTCCAATCCCCCTGCAGGGAGAAGGGATCCTCAACTAGATCAGGCTGCCCAGAGCATTGTCCAGCCTCACTTGAATAGCTCCAGGGATGGGGCCCCAACTCCTCCCTAGGCAATCTGCTCCAGTGTTCAACCCCCCTCCTGCTCAAGACTTTCTTCCTAACAGCCCATTTCAATCTGCTTTTCTCTAATGTGAAGCTACTGCTCCACTTCCTGTGCCTCTGAGGTGGCCTCAGTATGAGGGAGGAAGAGTTCTGCAGTTCCAAAGGATCTGAGTTAATTCAGCAACACTCATTTCACCTTCTTGCCATTGGGTGATTTGAGGCCTATTGTACTTTGTTTGGTTTCCACTGTTTTCCAGTGTAATTCCAAAATAAACACAAGTAAGGTGAGCTCCTGAGCCCCCTCAAGTGTGATTTACAGCCCAGATGCTCTCCAACTCATGGTTTTGTTAGGACATGAACATTTTAATTTGCCCTCAGGACACTGCTCAGGCTTCTCTATACAACCCGCAATGATATTTTCGTCCTGAAGTGAAGTATCATGTCTGTGAGACAAATCCCACAAACTTGTGGCTCTTTGTCTACAGAGAAGAGTCAGCATAGGTATGGTGATGTCTTCAGCGTTCCATGATTTTAAGGAATATGGCAGTGTAGATAGAGGACATGTGTCAGGCCTGCAGTGGGGTAACTGCAGCAGAGGAATGGTAGCTTATCCTTTCATCTCCTTCACATGTTGGTCTTCATGAGACCTTCTCTGTTTGTTGCTGTTTGGTTGTGAAGATATTGAGCAGACACAAAAGGGGTCTTAATAAACGCCATTTGTAAGTTGAGGTTGGACATTAGGAAAATCTTCTCCCTGAAAAAGGCCCTCATGCCTTGGCACAGGCTGCTCAGGGAGGGGGTTGAATCGCCACCCCTGAACATGTTTTAGTGTCATGGAGATCTGGAGTTTAGGGACAGAGTTTAGTGATGGGCTTGGTTAGGTTAATGGTTGAATGAGATCGTGAAGTGTTTTCCAGATAGAGTGATTCTAAGTGTAAAGTGTTAATAGGATTTTGGTGTCATGGTTATGTTTGCCTGTTAGGCCTCCCATTTGATAAGTAGCTGCACTGCCATGAGAGCTGCACTTCTGGTCCCCTTTTTCCCTTCAGCCTAACAAACAGATGCATTTGGAGACTTCACACCTTGATGCTAGTCCTCCACTTTGCTGGCTGGCTGGGCAGCACACAGCTACAGAAGCTAAAATGCTAAAGCAGTTGAGAAAAAGCCCAGGACAATAAAAGAGTGTTGCTCTCCCCATTATAGAAGAATCCATCCAGAACTTTGTTGTAGCCTACTGGCAATCTGCAGACTCCTGTCTAGCAGCAGCCAGCTGGGTTCTACCTGTTTGAGCTAAGTGATGACTCAAACAGCTCTTTGAAAGGCTGAAGTCCCATTTGTGTGCTGTGAGGAGGCAGAGGGCAGTACTTAAGTGGCCAAAGTTAAAAGAAAGGCTGGTTTCATGAAGTGTGACAAAACATTCTGCTAATGCCAGCAAAAGACTTTCTCCTCTATTGAAAAGGCAGAAACCATTCTTGAGAATTGGCTTAATGTTCGAACTGTAAACAGTTCTTATTTTATAACCATACAAGTATGTGGCTTGTTATATTTTCATCCAGAGTCAGTAGGGGTTCTTTTGCTTGCAGGATTTGTTCAAAGCTTGTGCATACCTCCGGAGGAATAAAAGAAAACGAGTTTGTTCTTCTTTTTGCTGCTTGCAATAAAGCAAATTGCCTCTGAAAACACAAGAGCTGCTCTTCAAAGACGTTTCTCTGCTTTATATGGCAATTTGCAAATGTGCGTGCGTGCGTGGCTACCATCTGTACTAAGCATGTTTGTTACCACACGCGACTGCCTCCTTCACCCTGCCTGCGTTTAATGCATGTTCGGGCACTAATTCAGGCTGTCAGTAATGCAGAAGCGGTGAGGAGAGAGAGATGTTCCCTGGTACGAAGTCAGTGGGTTGTGAAACGATGACCAGTGTTTCAGGGGTGCGAGCAGTAGTCTCAGTTAACCTGTTTAGCAGTTCACTTGTGGGTAAGAAAAACAGGCTAAATCCCGATCCAGCTGTGCTCGTGAATTTATTCCGCAGCAAATAACGATGGATAAAATTAGCAGACATCTGGAAGAGGCACATATTTCAAAGTTATTTTGGTAAAAATGTATAAAGCGCACGATGAGGAATATGATTGGTAGCTGGTCTTAATAAACAGTTAGTGAGTTCTGCCTGCCTAAAATACAAAACAGATGTATCTTTGTTCTTTTAAAGTGACTTTGATGAATAAACTACATGTGACGTCAGGTCCAAGCTATTGGATGTCTGAGTCCGGCAGAGAAATTTTTCAGAATAAAAAAAAAAAAGAAAACTTTCCATTGAAGACTCTGGAGAGAACAAAGTGAATTCCAGTGCATTGCTTTCAGAGCAAATAGAAGCAGGTTCAGAGACTTTTGATAGTAAATCCAAACATTTATTATTGGTGTTATTTTCAGGGAGATCTGTTTTTGTCTGCTGTACTTAACTATTTTCCTCTCCTCACTGTGAGTCTGACTTCTCAGACGTTGGCTGTTTGCATCAGTATTGAAGGGCTTTGGCTCTGGAACAGGCTGGGTGATTTTTTTTTATTTCTTTGGGTATTTTTTTTCCCTCCCATTTTAGTTTTGGGAGAGGGAGGGCTGAGGGGAGGAGGGGGAGGAGGAGGAGAAGGAGGAGGTGAAAGAAGAGGGTGAAAAGGAGGACAGACAAATGCTTCCGAAAGGAGAAGGACTATGCAGACACAATGCTGTATCTAAAGACTCTTTAACTGTGATGGGGTTTGATTTTTTTTTGTCATGAGAAGTTTTCAGTTCTTCAGGGCACTAGTCTCTGCTCTGGTGAGTGTTTTCTGGCAGGCTGGGCAGACAGGCAGTTCGCCGTTGGACCCCTTGTGTCAGGAAGGCAGCTTATTCTCTGCAGGTGTTTCATCCATAAAGAAGCATCAACCAGAGACTTCTTTTTCTTTATGAAAACACTCTGGAATTTAACTTTCAGATACAAATACTTGGAGAGGTTGGCAGCAGAAGAGTATGAGAAGGAGCTGAAGAGTCGGAGCGTAAGTAGAGGCAGAAGTGAGCTGTCCTTGAACCTGAGATCTCCTTCAGCCCCATCATCGCCTGTACCCAAGTGCATCAGCCCAGCATCTTCAGACTTCCAGGAAGACCTGAAGACCCCTTCCACCCCTTGTAGGACCCCTCAGCCCTCAGAAGGTAAGTGAAAAGCAGGGCAGGGGAAAGAGCAGTAGTTTTATCACAGCTTTATCAGGCTAGCAGTGACTTTGGATGCCTGAATGCAAAAATACAGGCTCAGAGATGCCAAAGAGTCTTTTTATATTGTTTCGTGCTGTCTTCCTAAATTTCCTCCTTTTTGCATAGATTTGGATGCCTCCTAATCTATTCAAACAAAGAATATGCTGCTAATTGTTGCTCTGATTTTTATTACTGTTTCCTGTTGCTATTAGTATGAAATAATTGGAAAATAGGGCATCCAGAGAGTCTTAACTTTAGCATCCATGCCTCTCACATATGAGAAGTTACTGAGTTCTAAACCAGCAGTATTCCTGCCAACACATTTTGCTTATGTGGATTCTTCTAAAGAAATGCAACAGATGAATGCCAAGATTATAATAACCTTCCAGCAGTGCACAGGCTGAATGGGGCAAACAGAAAAGCTCTTGAATCGAAGGCAAGGAGAATGTGTTGGCTATTTTTGACAGCAGCAAAAACTCTTTAAAATTGTAGCACAAGTAGTAAAGGACTTAAACAAGACCACAGATAATTAGTGTCAAGGGAAGTATACTTTGCATTTGCATGGTTGGTTTGTTCCCATATAATTTATTGGCGTGCAGAGCAATATTTGTGTGTATGCACGTCATTCTGCCATTTGCATCGTGTACCCCTCCTTCAGTCTTCAAAAACAAAACACCCCCCACCATACAGATTTATCCTTGTGCCACAGGATGTTGCATTAACATTGTGAGCTAGAATGCATGTTGAGGGGGAATTATCACCTTCATTCATTTTTATTTGATTTGATTTCCTGCTACATGCTGTTGGTGATTAATGCATTTGTAACTTGCACTGCTTGGGTTTATTGAGTGTTGTGGCTGGTAGCATGCTGTAAAGCAAGGCAATTTAAGGAAAAAAAGTTAGATATTCAGAACATTGCCGATGTTTATCCTTGCCGAACTGAGCAGGTGAAGTTAAGTTAATTTAGGTTGATATATTTTTCCCAATTATATTCCCAGTTTCCTTGTCTGGCACCTTAAATGTCTCAATGGAAGAATTTGAAGTTAAAAAAACATGAATATTTTTCTGTAACAGGGACATTCAGAAACATCCCAATGCCCTTTATTTTTTGAGTGCAATAGTGCTCTTAGAGCAAATACGCTTGAGCTTTTCCACCATTTGTTTTTCAGAGCTGGGTAGGGAGCAAGTGTCTCTTTTATGGTGATTATTTTAACATATTTCTACTGGAAGCATTACAAAAAAAATCATGGCTTGAAACAGAGCAGCACAACCCATTTGGAGAATCCATTTAAAGCAGGTGCACAGGGCAACTTCAGGCACCCAGAACATGGCAAACCTATCAACATGTGGGTAGGCAGGACACCTCAACTAGAACTCCTCAACAGGCATCAGAGGGCAGCACCTGGAAGCCTGGCAAATGGACTGCAAGGAGAGAACAAATGGATGGGACAGGGTAAGACTCCAGCCAAGGGCAACTGGCCAGGACAGCACCACAACAGTGGGCTGAAAGCTGCATAGTTCAGTGGGTGCTGTGCAAGGATTGCTGCTTCAGGTCTTCCGAAAGTATTGGAAAGGTCACATGAAGTAATGAATGTATAGGCAGGCTAGGGTGTCTCATCTGGAGGTAGCTAGACTGCTGGATATGAGTCAACAGCTGACAGGCTTCTATATAGATTTTATGTCATGGCCTGACCTGATTTCCTTGTGCTCCACAATAAATTAAAATCTCAACTTCTACTGATCTTTGAAAATGTTAAGAATTCTGTTTTGTAGAGAAACTGAGGCATTAATATGCTTGAGCTATCTGTAGGAAAACTGAAATAGAGCCACGGACAGAACCCAGGTTACCTGCATCCCAGGCAAGTTGCTTTGAACATGAGGGGTGAGTTGCTGTCTTCCCAAGCAAGAATGAAACTGCAGAGGGGAAACAGTTCTGTGTGTAGGACCCTTCAAAGACTGAAAGAATAGCATTAAAGAATGTGTGATATTCCTCTGCAGGATTCAGATCCTGTTTCTCTGGTAGCAAAGCAATACGTGGCTTTCAGAGATGTATGTTTTACCATTTGTGCTTTAGTATACTTTGGCCACCCAGTATCTGCTGGGCTTTAGAAGGAAATGGATTTTGTCTGTGGAACTCTGTCCCATGCTGTGAATGTCTAAGTATCATTACTCAATATATTGCTGAACTGAAGCATTTCCTTATATAAAACAATTGCTTCCACTAAAGTAATTGAGTCATGTAGGACTTGCTCTTGTAAAATGTGGGACATGGCATTCCCAGGAAATGAAGGCAGTCTTGTAACTGCCAAATGGAACTTAGGTGTTGGGTTTTTCCAGAGGAGCTACTTTCTCTTTTGTAGTTTCATTGAAGATGATCTTGTGCAGTGCACATGTGCAGAAAAGGAGATCAACGTAAACCCAGACACAGAATCATAGAATCATTAGGGATCAGAAGGGACCTCGAAAAATCATCTAGTCCAATCCCTCTGCTCAGCAGGATGATCCAGACCAAGTCTCATAGATAACATATCCAGGCAGGTCTTACACATCTACAGAGAAAGAGACTCCACAAACTCCTGGGCAGCCTGTTCCAATGCTCCGTTACCCTCACTTTGAAGAAGTTCCTTCTGATATTTATATAGAACCTCCTATGTTCTCAAACTTCTCACTCTGAAGATGACAGTCACCAATATCTGATCAGATCACAGCAGATAAGGTTGCTAGGGTTTTATGACCAAGTCAGAAATACCAGAAGATGCAGATTGCACCTTTTCTCAAGACAGTGGTGTCTTTAGACATACATTGAGGGCCCCTGCTACTACCACCTCTTTTAGTGATGAGGTTACATGGCTTCTTTGGAAGATATCATTCTCCTGAAGCACTTTTTTTCCAGTAACACAGTTTTAGAGATTAAGGTCTGGGAGAAAAGTGATCTGACTCAAAAATTAGCCCTTCAAGCCACATTCAGTTTTCTGTCTCCTGATTGATCCAGTTACAAGTTAAAACAAGTTGAAGACCTCAACTCACTCGTTTGTTTTAATAGCAGGGCAGGAGTGGGAAGCTCAACCTTGAGAGAAGCATGAGACATAGCTGGTGCAAGTGAAAATAGGTTACCTCTGCTACAAAACCAGGCAATCCCATCCTGAGTTTTAAGAACTGCTTGCTTATAGTAGCATCACTCTTCATAATCTGTCATCATGTTGCTGATGATTTTGATGTAACCATGCTTGATGTCATTCAGCATGAGTCTGCAGACACGGAGCAAAGCCTGTTGTGCTGTTTCACACTGTTGCCTCCTGCAAGGTTATTTCTTAGTATTCTTTCTGGTGTGAAAATTGATCCAGTAGATATGGGACTAAAGGTTGAAGCATATTTCTTGTAGATCACCACCAAGCATTCACTGAGAATGGTGCTGTGTAAAACCTCTAAAATTTCTCACCAATACCAGCACGATGGATTGCACTATAGAGCTGTGAGTGATGTGAGTCTATGTGACTTGCTGACTTTGCTGTCCTGCTAGTGGTTACTGACAGATTTGGGTTTAAAACTACTTTTTAAGAAAGCGCTACTAGACTTAGTTCGCTGTTTCTGAGTTATTTGGTCTGCAGGTAAATTTGGTTTGCTATTACCCAAAGAGATAGAGAGTGTCAACATGAGTGCTGACATATCTTCGGTTTGTTCTAGAAGTGCTTTGATCTGGATACTCCTTGAACTCAGAAGAGTAGCCTGTGTCAGTTGATTACTCTATTCTTTGTTAGATTCTGAGATGCTGCATCTTTCTGGCACACATGGAATATTTCTGGTTTGAAGAGTACCCAGAATTATTGTGAATATTGTCCTTTTCTCAAGTATTTTGTAGTCTCTCCTCACTTTATCCTAGTCTATCTCCAGTGTAGGTTCATGATGACCAAAATAAAGCATTAGCAATTTGAGCCTTGGCTTAGTCAGCTTCTTTCTCCCCCTAGGCTGTTGAAATTGAACTTTGTGGTGATTGCATAACATCATTTAATTTTTAGAGAGAAGCTTCTAAAATTCATGTGAAACTATGTTTATTCCAGGAGGAATTATTGACATTTGTATAGGGGTACCATTGCAGTGTGGCAAGCATAGAGTCTTTCATGCCACAGTAGTGTCGTGAGGACACCACAGACCAAATCAGGACAAGTACCATGTTAGTTCCTGGAGCTCCCGAAGGATTCCTAAGCCTCCATCTCAGTTACATTCAAATCTTGGCTTGACTTTAAAATATTCTTGTGCTGTATCTACACGCTGACAGCTGTGGCAGAAACACACCATTGGGGATCAGTGTCTGCCAACTTCTTGCCAGCTCTCTATAATTTTGATTCCCTCATAGGCAGCATCCATAGTACAGTCATATGTAAGGTACCTTGAGAGAGACAAAGCATTTGCAGAGCTGCTTCCATATATAGTGTTAGACCTTTATATACAAGGAGAAAGGTAAACTTCTAATGGGGAGTATTTTAAAACATCTTAAGGCATTTGAGTGAACATGGATTACACTTTGAAAATATTATGTATGCATTTATTTTATATATATGCATTATATGTGCATGTCTGGTTATTTAACTAACTACAGAATCACAGAATTATTGAGGCTGGAAAAACCCTCTGAGCTCATCCATCCCACGACCTGGCATCACCACAGCGGCCAGACCAGGGCACTAAGGGCCAGGTTGTTGTTAAACATCTCCAGGGATGAGGGCAGTCTATTCCAGGGTCTGATCATCATGTCTGCGAGGAAAGGCTTCCTAACATGGAACCTAACCCTCCCCTGGCAGTTTCAGGCCTTGCCTTCTCATCCTGTTGCTAGTTGCCTGGGAGAAGAGCCAAGCAAGTAAACACTTAAGATCAGTTGTAAAGGTATAGAAGTTTAGCTCAGATGAACTCAGTAGTAAAATAAGTTGTGTGCAGCTTTGTATGCTTGAATTACATGAAATGAACTGGAATGCAGTAGTAGTGAAGATGCATTACTGAAAGCTCATTTTTAAAAGCGTAATTGCACAGATAGGCTCAGGCACTGTAGGAATCATTCTTCTTCGTATGGATGCCTCAGAAAAAAGATAGCCACACAGCATGAAACTATCTGAGGAAGATGTTGCAACTGTCATTATTTTGGCTTTGCGCTGTCTCAGGAGATCTGTCTATTTGCCTGCTCCACAGAGGACTGAAATTCTTGGATCACATTCCAATAAGATACTTATTTTTTCCCTTAAAGCTTCATGTAGGACTTGAAGAAAGTCTAATTGTCTAGCATGCTATCCAAAGACCATGACAAGTCCAGAAAGCTCTTTTGCAATACTGTCATGAAAAAGGGTTAAAAACGGGGAAGAGAACAAGTAAGACTTTGCCATTGTAGTTCAGCCACCCAACACAGCATATAGTACAGAGGGAACTGGGGAAGTGTGTGGAACTAACATGCATGCCCACTGTCATCACTGCTGCATGATCATTGCAGTGTTCCAAATGCAAGCTGCTTGATGTGAATATGTGTGGGTGCTTTACAGCATGCAGAGAATATTTGCATGTGGAAATCTGCTGTTACAGCTAAAAACCCTAAAGATGAAAAAATTCATTTCACTGTCAGTGAGACAACAGGGAAGAAGAAGCCAAGTGTACTGTCAACAGTGTTTGCTGAGTACCAACCAATATAAAACCTCATTGTTTGCCATATGACAGCCAACTGGAAATGCAATTTGTGCCATATGCCAAGCAGTTGGAAGCTTTGCTCATTTTGATGTGGCTGTCCTGCAGTAAATGTGCATGCAAAAAGCATGGGGTTTGCCAGCCAGATGTGTGACCCTGCCGTTTCTGGACTGTGTTGATAAAACTAATACTTGTATTTTTTCATTGAAGTGTTCCTCGTCAGGTGAACAAAGAATTCCTCCAGAACCCAAAGAAAGAGCAACCAAAAGCCACAATCTCCCTGCTTTTTGCTTTTTAAAGTCCACTTGCTTCCTGGCTCTGTGTAGGCACTGAGCGGTCAGTGCCATGCTCAGGTGGGATGCTGGTTCATTCTGATCCTTGTGCAAACCCAACACTCCAGCTGTGGACGTACACATCAAACCAGTGGGCTGGCTCCAGTCAGCAAGCACAGGGGTTTGCCAGGCTGCTCTCACTGCAGTGCTGTCAACCCACAACATTCTTCAGTCTGTTGCTTCTAATGTTCAAGATGCCCTGGATGTGCTGTTTTATTTTCTTTCCATAAGGCATTTGTGCAGCTTTCACACCACTCTTGTTTGGAGGGCTGAGCCTGAGACGACTCTGTTGTTGAGTGAATCTCTCCCGTTGTTCTCTCCACCAGTGAGTGCCAGTGAACCCGAACCAGAGACAGAAACAGAACCAGAGCAGGAGGCTGAGGCCAAGCAGGGAACGGAGACACCCAAGGAAATAGAGGCTACAGAGGTGGGACCAGAGAGTGAGGTGGAGCAAGGACCAGAGAGAGAGCCAGAAGAAAGTGCAATACTCAGTGAAAAGGAGAGGCAGAATGAGGAAGTGAATGAAAAAGACAACTGCTCTGCATCCAGCATATCTTCAGCAAGCAGCACTTTAGAGAGGGAAGAGAGAGAGGACAAGTTAACCAGTGACAATGAAACTGGTAAAGTGAAGCTTTTTAAATCATGAAGAGTTTCTGGTGGGGAAAAAATAAATGTTAAATTAGCAGTTCTGCTGTGTTAATTAGCTAACAAATCCTTTGTGACTGTCTAAGATGTTGTTCATCATAGGTAAGAATGATCTACTTTCTGCTTGGAAATCCATAACCTCTGATGGGGTTTCTACATTTGAGGGACAGAAAGGCCTTGACAAAATGAAGTTTCCTTTTGTTTGAGAGCATTTTCTTCCCCTAACTACTGCATTACTGTGTTATAGCAGCTTGCATCTTTAGCTCCCAGAGAATTTATTGGGGTTTTCTACATGTAAAACAGTGAGATGAAGGGATGTACTGACATGATCTGTCAAGATTCCAGATACTTTTCCTCATCTTTTTTGTGGAAAACAGAGAGGAGCAATGAAAGCAGATTTGTTTGTTTCTTCCCTCCAGTTCTCCTGTCTTGGCTAGGCTTCAGAAAGCAGAGAGAGGTATAAGGAGCTACTGAAAATAGATCTAGAAGATGGCTGTGGCCATCTTTACTTCATGGGAAAGGCACATAAAATAAACCTTGCCTGGAAAAGGCCAGTTATGTGGTGACCAGTGGTTCTGATGAGATGTGCCACAAGGTATCTTAATGGCCCAACCTGGGAAACAGCATAAGAACAGGTTTTCTGCCTGGAGACCTAATTACAATTAGAACTTGTCAGGCAGCCCATGCAGGAAGAGAGCAAAAGACAGATACTGACTTTTGTTGATTAGTTAGTTACTCTTTTACCCTTTGCATAGGGAGGTAAAGAAATGGAATCGAATGATTCCTTTGTCAAGTTCTTTAAGGGATGATCAGTGCAGGGCAGTGTCCTAAGTCTTCTAAATCTAGATAAGAAAAATTAATAGCTTGACCATGTGAAATAGTCCTTTTCTTTCCTGAAAGAAGAGGGATAACTGAATCACAAGGGTTACCTCACAGACAAACTGTCAGATTGTTCTGCTCACATGCTTAAGTTCTGTCACTTAAGCTTAAGTCTCTGTTACCAACATGTTACCACTCTGATTAAGGGCTTTTTCACATTTTGTCCAAAACTACAAAACATACCCTGTTTACTGAAAAAACGGCACCTGAAAATCTACACCAGTACGCCAGATACTTATTTTGTTGCTTTATGAGCCCGCAATGTTTGCTTGCAGCCCAGAAAGCCAACCGCATCCTGCGCTGCATCAAGTGAAGCATGACCAGTAGGGGGAGGGAGGCGATCCTCCCTCACTCTTCTGCTCTCGTGAGACCCCATCTGGAGTACTGTACCAGTTCTGGAGACCCCAACATAGGAAGGAGATTGAACTGTTGGAATGTGTTCAGAGGAGGGCCACGAGGATGACTGGAGGGCTGGAGCACCTCTCCTATGGGGACAGGCTGAGGGAGTTGGGGCTGTTCAGCCTGGAGAAGAGGAGACTCTGGGGAGATCTTAGAGTGGCCTTCCAGTAACTGAAGGAGGCTAGAGGAAAGTTGGAGAGGGGCTGTTTGCAAGGGCTTGTAGTGGTAGGAGCAAGGGTAATGGTTTCAAGCTGGAACAGGAGAGGTTTAGACTGTAAATCAGAAGGAAGTTCTTTACGATGAGGGTGCTGAGACACTGGGACAGGTTGCCCAGGGAGGTTGTGGCTGCCCCCTCCCTGGAAGTGTTCAAGGCCAGATTGGCCAGAGCCTTGAGCAACCTGGTCTAGTGGAGGGTGTCCCTGCTCATGGCAGGAAGGTTGGAACTAGATGATCTTTCAAGTCCCTTCCAACCTGAACCATTCTAGGAATCTATGATTCCATGTGTGAGGTCTCATGCAGGGAGTTTGCTCTTCACTAGGTGGAGGCAGGTCTGGGGAAACCAAATTTGATATTGTGTCTGAGGGGGTGGGAGTGATGGGCAGCTTTGCAAATGGGTTGAATCCTGGAAGATCCCAGCTGGTGGGATTTGTAGGAAGGATCCTGGAAGCAATCTTGAAAATCTTTGAAGTACAGGCTTCAAGTAGAGGGAAATGCCCTGAGTAAAATCTGTGGTGTGGGGAAGGAGTTGTATAGTCACATCGTGTAATGAAACTGCCTCAGAGGCAAATCTAAGAGACTTCTTCAGGTGACAAATCTTGGTGAGAAAGAAACCCAATGGATAAAGGAGAAATGAACAGATAGTGGAAGCAGTCAGTCCTGAAGGAAAACAGAAGGAAACTGTTTCAGGAAATTGTTTTATCCATTGTTGAAAAAACCCCACAACTTACTTCTGTCTGAGGTTAAACCTCTGGACTAATTTTAAAATGTGATTTAGAGGTTAATTAAAGAAGCTATGAGAGTCATTGCTGTCCAGATGCATTGTGCTGTGAGACCCATCCTACATTTCAAAATGGTGTTACTGCAAAGCAGTTCTGGGGTGCTGGATGTGAATCTGCTGATGGGGGATGCCCTCTTCTATGATGTGGTAGGAAATCAACTCTTGTCAATGAAGGAAACAATCAAAGATGTTTAAAACACCAAAGAATTGTAGCAAGAGAGAGCATAAAGGAAGAAACAAGATAAATGAAGGTTTGGGAGAAAGGGCAACTTACAGACATGTGAAAAGACTATGGGAACAGAAGGAATTTTGTGTGAGGAATACAGTAAGTGTGAAGAATGAATTACCTTTGTCCACATTTTATCACTTTATTTCATGCTGACTTAAGAGGAAGCACCATAATTTTTAGACACGTTATCCATAGTGATTATCAGTGTTAAATCCAGGGGAGTGTAGCCCAAGAGGTGCTTCCATCGTCTGTGTTTATAGTTTGACCACTGCAGTTTGTTATTTATGGCATTGTATACAGATTATTGTTGAGGAAAGCAGTAGTCAGAAAGATGAAATTTCATTACAGAGACATGTTAGAATGTTATGATGTGGGGAAGACACTCTGCCAGGGATTCCAGAATGGGTAACATGGTTCATAGGCGGCATATTCAAAAACCTTTCAGAAAGATGCTTGTGTCATGGAATCAGAGTGGTAGACATTGGAAGGGACTTCTGGGGCTCATCTAGTTCAAGCCCTTTGGGAAAGCAGGTCCACCTACAGCAGGTCACAGAAGTTTCTCGTAGAAATAGTTTTAAAACTCTTTCTTACCCTTACACTCACTGAGCTGCTGTCAGGGCTGCAGCCTGAGTGTGTGGCTCTGTTCTGCAGTTAAGATTGTCCATGTTGTGTGGATGACCAAGACACCCTCTCTGGAGGTCTGAGGAATGGCCAGATGTAAAAGGCATCCTCCCCTAGCCAAAAGGGAGGGAAGAGGAGGAGGAGAAGTAAGCAGCTACATGTTGACCTTGACCTCAGGTAGGGAAAATCTCATTTATGAGGAAGTTTAAGCCCAGTTCTGGATTAGCTCTGAATGCTCCCATTCCTTTCTTGAGAAGGACTCACAGCCTATCAAGATGCAGCTGTATATCAGCTCTGCCCCTTATTTCAAAGTTTTCAAAACTACCAGTGGCCCAGATTCAGAATGTGTCCCCCAGTTTTTCTGATGGGTTGAAGAATGTTTCTGGTGCTCTGGCTCCCTCCCATTGACTCTTCCCATCTTGTGTGTATGTGATTGCAGGTCCATGGTTGCAGACCATTCAAGATGCTGGTGTGAATGAGCAGAGCAGCAACATCCTCACCAAGAAGCGGTTTATGCTGGATATGTTGTATGCGCATAACAAACAGACCAAGGATGAAGAGGAGAAGGAGCTGGAGGCGAAGGAGGAAAAGAAGGAGACGGAGGAAAGTGAGGAGTCACTCACTAGCTTAGCCAGCAGGATCTCCATCCTCCAGGCCACGAAGCAGGCCATAGATGACAGTGTGAAAAAGATGGAGATTGGAAATCTGGACAACCAAGGCAGTGTGAAAGCTTTTGCTGAAAAGTTCAACAGTGGTGAACTGGCCAAGGGGACAGCCGTGCCTGAAGGTGAAATCAGTGAGCAGATGCCTGAGAAAACACCAGCACAGCCAAAGAAGGAATCTGACTACATCTGGGATCAGCTCATGGCTAATCCTAGAGAACTTAAAATCAAAGACATGGATTTTACAGACTTAGGGGAGGAGGATGATGTAGATGTGTTGGACATGGATATGGGTCCTGGGGACTCCCTTGTTCCCCCTCCTCCACCTCCACCTTTTCTGGGTTTGCCTCCTCCACCACCTCCCCCGCTGTTTGGATGTCCACCTCCGCCTCCACCCTCTGCTAATTTATTGGCTCCTCCTCCGCTGTTCAGCGCTCCTCAGGGTTTAGGGTCACCCCAGGTTTCTAGGGGTCAGCCAGCATTTGTAAAGAAGAAGAAAACTATCCGTCTCTTTTGGAATGAGGTACGTCCGTTTGAGTGGCAGTGTAAAAACAACAAACGCTGCAGAGAATTCCTGTGGTCGAAACTGGAACCCATTAAGGTGGACACTTCCAAACTGGAGCATCTCTTTGAGTCTAAATCCAAGGAACTGCCTGTCACAAAGGTACAGATTCTATTCAGCTTGCTATTGCTTTGCTATTCTATTGTTCTTTATTCTGACTTAGATCTAGGTGATTTATGTTGTTTATGTGAAAACAGTAGAAATTATTGAATGTGTTCCTAGCTTGGCCTGTGATGGAAGATGTCCTTTGACCTGAAATGAGGAGAATGAGCTTAGGCTGGTGTAGGTGCCAAGTTGCCCTCTCGTCTCAGGTCTACTGCTTTTGGGATCTTGCTTTGGGTGGGCAATAACAGATTAGTCTGTTAGTAGCCGGGTGTCAAATTAGGCATTAAAATATGACATCCTTTCTGTTCATGTGATGGCTACGGCATGATGATTCACATCTGAACATCTCACAGTTCATCACTCAGTCATGTGTTTCCTAATCATATGGAAAGGTTAAGATATCAAATGGAGCCTGTGCTTGGTTTTGAAGGGTGGATTTATCAGCTGGATCCCCTAAACTCTGCAAAGGGCTGTAGGGTTTTTTGTGCTGCACGGGCAAACATACCCATTGCAAATCCTTAATTTGTACAATGTGGCTGTCCAATGCTAAGTATAGGAGCTGGCATAGGAAATAATCTCTGTAGCTGGGGTTCCCTCTTCCTCACTGCTGTTATAAAATAAATTCATAGAGGCTAGTGGCATGGCTGTTTAACATTAGACTCAACAGCAAAAGGAAGCATTTTCTAGTTATATTCAATAGGAATTCAAAGTAGCACTAAAGAAGTTATTAGCTTGGACATTTGTTTTTCATGGCTACGTAAACTCTTCTTATTCTATTCTAAGCAAAGTAATTGACATCAGGGAAGCCATGGATTTTTCCACTTACAGTGCTAGTAAAAGATGTCTATCTCTCTTACTCCAAATCAATACACAGCCTGTATGTTTTACACACCTTGCCTGTGTGCTTTAGGTGACATAACCACCTTTGGCACCTTGACTGTGTGACTTTGGCTGGCAGAAGTCATTGCATATGTTATGCATAAATCTTGTTTGCTCTTCATCTGAGGAGACTGGATGTCTTTTGGGAAAAGCTCTCCATGTCTCCACTTTGGGTTATTTGTTCAAAATGTTCTAGTAGTCCTTCCTGATGTTCTCAGCCAAGGTAGAAAGGCAGATGGCTTGTGTAGATCCTTCCATCACTGTTCTTAGCTGGTTTCTTGGTGACACAGAAGCTTGGAGATCTGCAGTGCATGAACAGCAGTTCTGAAAACACCCCCTGCTGATGGTTCATTTGGCCAATGTGAGGATTAATCTCTTTCTCAAATTCCTTTTCAGCTGAGGAAGGAATGTCAGTGTTGTTGCAGTGTGCTACTCCTCACCTGTCTCCCTGTAAATAGAAATCTGCCACAGATGGTTCATAGATGGAAGGAATGAGTGTGTTTTCTTAGATCCATAAAGCAGTTCCTTGAGGTGGATGTGGAATGACATGTGCTCAATGCCAGTATTGGAATGGATCACTCTGGCTGATTCTTAGTCTTCTATTCTCACCTGAAATGTTGATAAAATGTTAAATTGTGGAAGTTTTATTTGTTTTCTTTTCAAGTCAGTCACTGTGCACATTCCCAACCAACTTTGGCCATTTTCCTTCCCTCACACTGGCTTCCCACACCTGCCTGATTCTTTGCACAGCTTTTGGCTTCTGGCTGGAAGAGGAGTGAGCAGGTTTCACTGAAATGAGTGCAAGTCTGAGGAATGATTTAGGTGACTGCTTTTCTGTTTGAGACTAATCACAGCTCTCTGTGTGAGACATTATGCTCTTGGCTCTCTTTCCACCGCGTCCCATAGCACAGATGCAGAAGTCTCGTTGTCTCTGAACAGAAGACAATGGTGGCTGAGGAATTCCCTGATGGAAGTCTACCCAGACTTCTGAGACTCCTGCCTGCTTTTGGTGAACACCAGCAGGTCTTCCAGGTCAGGAGATGGGCAAGTGAGAGTGTGAGTGATGAAGCAGACCATAGAGTCCGTAAAAGACGAGGTCTGGTTGAAGATTGCACTTGAATTAGGACAGCTCTCGCTTTTTCCAGACTGTTTGGTTTATTTCCAGGGAGAACATTCCCCGTTGTGTCTAGTTTCTGCAGCCCAGTGGCTGCAATCCAAACCAGGTTGATTCTGTGATATCATGAAGTCTGACTCACAAATTAATTGGTTCAGCTGAAAAAAAAAGCAACAAATCAAAAGGCAGACCTCCAGATTTCAGAACAATGACTAGAGCAGGTGCATGGAGCAGCAACTGTCTAGAAGAATGAGTAGAAAAGCAAAGTCAGGGTGCGTAGTGGGGGTTTGGCTCTATCTTGTGTACACATGCTCCTTCATCCAGCTGTAACCAATTTTCCTCCGGCCTGTAATCCTTCTCTGTGATTTCCACAACACACAGCTATAAACAGCTACTTCCTGGCTCAGGAGAAGTTTTTCATTAAATACAATAGACTGCACTAAAATAAAGTGAATTTTAAATTCTAGGCTATAATATGGAACTTTGGGTAAGGAGGGCTAGAAAGGGGGATTCTTGATTCTAGAAAAATTGGACACCTCAGACATTGATTATAGGTACTGCAGCACCTTCAGTTGCAGAATGTTTATTTTCTAGAACAGAGGATGACAACGTTATGTTTGAAAATACAGAGCAAGTGATCAGGTATCCCCTCCAAGCCTGCCTACTATTTCTTTCCTTGTCTCTCTGCCAAAATAAACAGGGAATTTGGCAAAATACTTCAGAGTGTTTATTTTTCTGCAAAGAGAAATGAAAACAAGCGGACACTGCTGAATCCAGTGCTGTTGTGCAGCCCTTCATGGGCCATATGGGTTGACGTTTGGACTTGATGATCTTATAGGTCTCTTCCAACCGTTATGATTCTGTGATCCTATACACGTTATTCTGTGTGTCGTTGGAAAGTGTTCTTTTTCCTGTTCACCTGTGCTCTCTTGGATAACGATGAACGAGATGTAAGAATTAGTAGGAGGGAAAAATGTAAGCAATGAGTTTTAATGTGCTTGTGAATATATATGCCTCTACACATATTACAGTATCACAGAATCACTGAGGCTGGAAAAGCCTCTGAGCTCATCCAGCCCAGCCCAGGACCTAATTTCTCCACATCAGCCAGACCAGGGCACTAAGGGCCACATCCAGGCTGTCCTTCAACACCTCCAGGGAAGGGGACTCCACCACTGCCCTGGGCAGTCCATTCCAGGGTCTAAGCACTCTTTCCATGAGGAGGAGCTTCCTAACATCCAATCTAACTCTCCCCTGGCACAGCTTCAGCCCTGCCCTCTTGTCCTGGTGCTGGTTGCCTGGGAGAAGAGCCTGACCCCCACCTGCCTACAACTCCCTTCTGGAAGATTTTCCTTCCAGTCCCTTCCCCAGCCTTGTTCCTCTGGACTCACTCCAGACCCTCAATCTCTTTCTTGAAGTGAGGGGCCCCTAGTACTGAAGTTGAGGCCTCAGCAGTGCCCAGTGCAGAGGCAGAATTACATCTCTAGTCCTGCTGGAGTAGGTATTTCTTAGTTGCAGTTTGGACAAGTCGTAAATGTGGACCAGAATTTCTCCAAAAATGGTATTTTTGTATCCTGGATAAAATCAGTGACAGGTGCATGATTCCATTTTAAATCAGTGCTCAGTCTTTACAAATTGAGATTGAAATGTTATATAACCTCTCTATAAATGTTACTAACTTCTCTGGACTACCCAGTCTTCAATAAATGCAGCAGAATCTGACCAATTAAGTCTTGAAATGATCTAAATTCCCCTCAATTTTTAATAAATTTCAGGAACTTTTGTTTCTCACTTGATAGTGGTATTTAGGTATTTGTGGATGTGGGGATGGTTGGACTTCGTGATCTAGTAGGTCCTTTCCAACCAGGATTATTCTGTGACATCTGTTCTGTGATGGCTGTTACTCATTTTATGATTAGCTTTGTATTTATATTTAACAACATCATACTCAGACTTCTAGGGCTTAACACTACATCCTTTGGCACCTTAAAATAGAAAATCTAGTACACTAATGCACTGTACCCTCAAGTATCTGAAGTTATTCTTTGTAATGTATTTATTAAGTGTACTCTGAAGTCACCTCATATTGTAATACAAATTAATAGTCGCAGCTTACTTGAAGTCAGACACTCACGCTTGGGCACTTTCACTGCAGACACAAAAGCATTTCTTTTCCTAGTGCTAATAAAGTTCATAGTAGGAAAATCTTCCTCTTTTCCACATCCTTTTATTTATTTGGAAAAGATTTCTTTTAAACTCAGCTGCCAGCTGGATTGAAAATCTCTTCTGCGCTGTTTCTGAAAACAGTTACCCCCAGATTGTCGCCAAAGCAGCTACAGTTCTAGGAAAATGATCACAGAGCTGGAGCCTCTGTGCTACGAGGACAGGCTGAAGGAGATAGGGTTGAATAGCCTGGAGAACAGAAGGCTCTGCGGGGAACCTGATAGCGAAAGGGGCCACAAGAAGGCTGCAGAGGGTCTGTTCACAAAGGCCTGGAGTGTTAGGACAAGTGGCAATGGTTTCACATGAGAGAAGGGCAGACTGAAATGGGCTGTTACAAAGAAGTTCTTGAGCAGGAGAGAGGTTGAACACTGGAACAGGTTGCCCAATGAGGTAGTTGAGCCCCCATCATTGGAGCTATTCAAGGTGAGGCTGGACAAGGCTATGGACAACGTGATCTAGCTGAGGATGTCCCTGCTCCCTGCAGGAGGGCTCGACCAGATGCCCTTTGGAGGTCCCTTCCAACCCGGGTCAGTCTAGGATTCTATGAAAGTACCTGTGTGAATTCATTCCCTCTACAGGGGAACACAGACAGTTATGTCTTTCCTCTTGTGTTTCTGAGGAGTGAGTGGTGATAAGCATTACTTGTCCCAGATGAGTATGTCTCCTGTTAAACCCAGGTGCTAAAGGACAGAGGTGCAGATCTGAGGCTTCCTTACCCATACCACATGTGGAAAGCCTCAATTTAACTCCTTTTCCTCAACTTTGTCCAATTAGCATAATTGTTTTGGAGCTCTGTAATTCTGTGTTCCAAAGGACAAGGTAAAATTTGGTGGTTTACACAAAGAAAAGCTCAGTGCAATACAAACTCAAGAGGAAGCAGTTGTTGGTGGTGCCCACTTCGTTTTATGTGGTCTTGGCCACTAACTGTGGTTCTGAAATGTTGATTAATGGCTCTGGAAGTAAAAATGACTGCTTCAAAGGAGAAGCTGCATCTTGGCTGCTTCAGGTGACTCCTCCCCAAAAGAGAACACTCTTACTCAGAGAACAGAAAGTTTTAGGGTTGCTGTCATGGGATGGTCTTTGACCTGTGACATGTGACAGCCAGATATTCCTTCCTATTTACTCAGAAAGAATTCCTGAAATACAGAAAGGAGTTCTGTCTCAGGTGTTCTGGATTGCAGTGGGAGTGTTGGTTTGTGGAAAAACTGCTTCTCCCAAATTCCCAAAAAATGATAGGACAAGGGGAAATGGCCTCAAGTTGTGTCAGGGGAGGTTCAGCTTGGATCTCAGGAAGAGGTTCTTTCCTGAGAGAGTGGTTGGCCACTGGAACGGGCTGCACAGGTGGAGTCCCCATCCCTGGAGGTGTTTAAAATATGAGTAGCTAGAGCACTTGAGGCCATGATCTAGGGGGTGGGAAGATGTTGGGATGAGGGCTAGGAGGTCCTTTCCAGCCATGATGATTCTGTGATCTGCCACACAGACCTGATGAAAGACAGTTCATTCTCTCTCTCTCTCCCCTTCCTTCTCTACATATCACCAAAAGGATATTAGAAGTTTTAAGGCATTAAGAAAGGACATAGAGGAATGAAAAACAAAGGTTATCTCTGCTTTCCTCTAATTTCCCGTTACAAGCAAAAGTGCTTCAAGTTTAACAAACTCAACCTCTCACTAGTCTCACAGATCATACACATGGGGTAGTCCCCATCTCCTGTCAACTGCTCTTGCCTTCAGTTTCATCTCCATCCTGACGGTGCATCATACCATGTCAGTGGTGTCAGTATGATTGAAGGTGCTGGGTAGGCTGCTGGGGCTGACGCTCAGTTACAACACAACTTCATTCTCTTCATGGGCTGACCCACATCAGCATGTGCTTGGATACAACTATGTTTGCTGAGACAGACCTTCCAGTGCAGAAATAGCATGTACACTTGGCAGCGGGGTATTTATGGACTTGGTGGCTGTGGTGTGGAGCCAAATGAAGTAGAGCTTTGTGGTCTAAAAAGCAATCCTGACCACAGATTTAGATTCAAGCTGCAAAATGTATTTCCTCAAAAGACATAAGGTGCAAGAGGCACTACTGCTGTAGATAACATCGACAGTTCTCTGTTTTGGACATTGTATGTCCTGGAAGGAGAGATGGCTTAACCTCTCTCTGCCTCTTTGAGGTGCATCTATGCTAAGGCTGCTGATGCCAAAACTACCAACCACAGTTGAGGTAATGGGCTTTATAGGGAGCTCACAACTCTGTTTCTGCAGCCTATGCTGTGCCTAAATCATGGCTTTATATAAAGCAAAGCATCTCTGTGGTTGCTTGCATCAGTGTCCTTGTTCTTCTTCCTGCGTTCCTGTACTTAGCACCATCCCTCAGCCCATCTCTGATAAAGGAAAGGAACAGGAAACAGAAAACTTGTTTCCAAAGTTCATCTGTGTAAAGAGAGAGGAAAATCCCTTCTGTACGAGGAGCAGAGTTCTCTCCTCATGCAACTGTCTGTCTTCTCCAGTATGGGATCTAAACCATACAGAATTAGTTCTTTAAACCAAATGGTTAAAATTGTTGTGCCCCTGTGAAGGGCTTGATGGGCATACCATGAGGAGCAAGGTAGAATACATTTCTCCTGGCAGCCAAGGGTCAGAAAATCACACCAGTGCCTCCAGAAAGAACTCTGCCACTGTTTTGCCTGTGACTGAAGAGGATTTAGAACACTAAAGAGTGCTGGAAGGCTGGTGAAAGGTACCATGTTTCCCAGTCAGCCCTGCAGGTGAAAGGGTTGTTCAGTAAATCCTTCAAGTTGATGCATCCAATGGCTTCTTGAGCCCCAGCACCCAACAGCTGCTGAAATGCTGCCCCGTCAGCCCTGTGCTGGCTGGTCCTTCCACACAGCAGAGGTCTCACCTGGCAAAGACAGCTTCAGGCTTATTTCAGGCTGCAGGTCCAGGAGAGAGCAAGGTTGATGAAGGGACTAGAACAAAAGTTGTAATGAGGAGAGGCTGAGGAAACTGGGGGTGTTTAGCTTGGAGGAGACTCAGGAGGGACCAGCTGGGCTGGGCTGGACGAGCTCACAGGCCTTCTCCAGCCTGAATCATTCTGTGAATCTGTGATTCCCCACTCCAACAGGGTCTCATGTTGTCTCAGGCTGCCTTGGCTTTGTCTGGCTCATAGAACTGCATTCAGCTCTGTGGTTAAATCCTGGAGCTCATGCTGATGCCAGGAAAGGTGTGGTAGAAGAATTCAGCTTTTCTTAAGACAATAAATCACAGAATCACAGAATCAATAAGGTTGGAAAGGACCTCTAAGATGTTGAAGTTCAATTCGCAAACCAAAGCCTCCATAACCACTAGACCATGACTCATAGTGCCACATTCACTCACCTTTTGAACACCTTCAGGGATGAGGTCTTCAGCACTGCCTTGGACAGCCTGTTACAGTGTTTAACTGCTCTTTCACTAAGGACATTTTTCCTGATTTCCAATCTCAGCCTTCTCTGGTGCAACTTTTACATTCAGTGTCAACACTCTCAAGTAGCGGGGAGTGATTAGTAAAAGGACTTAACTTTGTCTTTGTAAAACAGCTGGAAAAATAATACTCTTGTTCTTTTCTTTACCAAGAAAACTGCTGCAGATGGGAAGCGACAGGAAATTATTGTACTGGACTCAAAGCGAAGCAATGCCATTAATATTGGCTTGACTGTGTTGCCCCCTCCCCGCACTATCAAGACTGCTATTTTGAACTTTGATGAATATGCCTTAAACAAGGAAGGAATAGAGGTAAGAAAGAGAAGGTGAAGTTTCAAAGTCTGCATTTTCAATGTTTCTTGTTTTTTCAGTGTTCCTTATGGTAGAGGCTAGACTTTTCCTGGAGGGAAGAAGATGAATGGTGACTGAGTGTTCAAATGTGTCGAATGAGTGCAGTGTGCTTAGAAGCTTGCAGTGTTCACCCAAGGTTGGGAATGTGAACTAAATGTGGGTTCTCTGCATTCTTTGTGTCTGAGTAACAATGGTGATAATTCCTGTCAGACTTTTAAGAGTGTTGTTTCTCAGAAACTTGACTGAAATCGGTGAGCAGTGAGAACAGTTGATAAATTACTAGGGCTGATGCAGCTGGTATGGTCTTTAATAAGGTTCATGCCTAGCTAACTGTTGGAGTCACTCTAGATTGTGTATCGAATTGAAAACAAATACAGAGACTGGTTCTGCTCAAAACAGCATTTCTGTGTTACCGTTGTTTGAAGAAAAGCAGTTGGTATGAGGATTAGAGATGATGTAATTCTTACCGTTACACGCTTGACTTTGCAGATATTCTTGCAGGGATCCAGGATGAGCTGTTTCTTATTTTTATCAGAACATTTTTCTTCTGTGAAGTGTAAAAGAAGCCTGTTGCTCCTCTGTTTTGTTTTGTTTATTCTCGTTGTCGATGTATTAATTTCAAGGTTTTTCTTCTTCTGCTTGGGTTGGTTTTTTAATAAGCTTCCTATGTCACCTAGTATGAATCATCTATACAACCAGAGGTTGAGTACTAATTCACAGTCACCTTTCAGTGGTTTGGCTCTGCATTTCATGAGTTTCCCCTTTGCACCTTCACTGTGCTGACTGCAGAATAAAATGAGAAAGGCTGGCTGAAACGGAAATGGAGCAACCAACAGTTACAGGCAGAAGAGATACATAAGGCTAGAGATGGTGCTGGCTGCAAGACAAGACTTGACTTATCCCTACCAGGGTATAGTTTCTTCCTGAAGCTTCTTTAGTTATTTGCTGTGTATCTTACCTGCATTATGAAGGTGATAAATGGGGCAAAAAAAGTAGTTTTTCATGACCTAGCCCTGCAGTTTGAAGGAACTAAAGTTTTGGAGTGAAATACTCCCTCCCATGAAGTCCATCTTACAGGCTACCAGCTGGATCTTGGTACCGTAGGTGGTATTTCCATAAAGAGTTGGATATGAAGTGACTGATAGTGAAATACACATCTTCATTATCTTCCATGTACAAGTTCCTTGGAATTCATAGAACCATAGAATCATTCAGGTTGGAAAGGACCCTTGGGATCCTCAAGGCCAACCATCAACCCTACTACCAAGTTCACCCCTACACCAGATCCCCCAACACTACATCTAAACAACCTTTAAATGTATCCAAGGATGGTGACTCAACCCCCTGCCTGAGCAGCCTGTTCCAGTGTCTGACCACTCTTTCTATGAATTTTTTTTCCTTATTGTGTCCTTCTCTGTCCCGTTTCACCAAGTTCCTCTGTCCTGCACAGATCACCCTTTCCAGTGCCAGCATTTGTAGGTGGGCTAGCCATCTGCCAAGCACCTGTGGTGTCCACAGTTCAGAGTGCCTTGTCCCACCACACCCTACCTTAAGGTGGCCTTTCCATTAGTTGCCAGAAACCTGTCATTTGATGGAAAATGAGTAGGCAGGTAGTTTTCAAATTGAAGAACTCAGAAACCAACAAATGGTCCACAGAGGCTCCTGGCTATTTGCAGTCTCTGGTTAGGTGCTTCTTTGTATCCTACACCAAGGCCTCTAACCCTCAGGCATATAGGCTTGTGCCCTGTAAGCAGGCACTAATACAGGCTGGGTGGTGAACTGATTCAGAGCAGCCTTGAGGAGAAGGACTTGGGGGTGTTGGTCGATAAAAACTCAACATGAGCTGGCAGTGTTCACTTGCGGCCCAGAAAGCCAACTGCATCCTGGGCTGCATCAAGAGAAGTGTGACCAGTAGGTCAAGGGAGGTGATCCTCCCCCTCTATTCTGTTCTCATGAGACCTCATCTGGAAGGATATTGAACTATTGGAATGTGTCCAGAGGAGGGCCATGAAGATGATTGGAGGGCTGGAGCAGCTCTCCTATGGGGGCAGTTTGGCTGTTCAGGCTGTTCAGCCTGGAGAAGAGGAGACTCTGGGGAGATCTTACAGCGGTCTTCCAGTACCTGAAAGGAGCTGCAGGAAAGCTGGGAAGGGGCTGTTTACAAAGGCTTGGAGTGGTAGGTGGAGGGGGAATGATTTCAAGCTGGAAGAGAGAAGGTTTAGACTGGAAGTCAGAAGGAAGTTCTTCTCAATGAGGATGCTGAGACACTGAAACAGGTTACCCAGGAAGGTTGAAGCTGCCCCGTCCCTAGACATGTTCAAAGCCAGGTTGGATGGGGCCTTGAGCAACCTGGTCTAGCAGGGGGTGTCCCTGCTCATGGCAGGGGAGTTGGAACTAGACGATGTTTCGAGTCCCTTTCAACCTGAACCATTCCAGAAATCTATGAATCTATTATTTTACTTTTTATCAGTAAAACTCCAAACTGAGTCCCACTGCTAGTCCATGGGTTGTGTCAAGCAAGGCTGCTCTGGATTGGTCTGATGAAACTACTGCACAGAGGGTACCCAGAAGCTTAGGAGAGACATTGCAGCTAGTAAACAGAGGAAAGGTGCGTAAGGAAACCAGAAGAGATGTGTGCAGTGAGGGGGTAACATTCGTTGCTATGAATGCTTAAGAGCTATGACCAGGAAATCTGTAATTCAGGATCATCTTCAACTTTAATAGATCCAACACAGCGCAGGGTATTAACACTGTAAAACATCACCTGAGCCCTGCTGTGCCTTGGCTGTAAGCTATGTGCTGTGTCATTCACCAAGGAGCATTGTCACTGCTGTGTTCATGTGCACGTGGCTCTAGAGCTACACTTTGGTGGACAGGTTCAGATCAAATGATACCTTCAATTTTGCAATTCCTTTCAGTACAGTGGACTAAAGCAGCACTGACAGTGGTGCTAGCAATAGGATTGTGATGCACTGGGATGCACGCTACAAGGCTGTGATAGCCCAACTCATCTTCACGTTTACACTGGTCCAGTAAACCCACCCCCACTCTCTTACATTCTGCTGAGTGCTGCTTTGCTTTTGACATTTAACTCTTGTTAGTAATCCATGCCTTGATTCCTATCTTCAACTGTGTAACTAAGATAGGAGAAAACAACTCCAAGTATTTTCAAGGTGTCTGTACCTAAATCTGTTGTGTATTTTTAGTGGTTAGGTACCCTTGAGCTGTGAAAAGGGCAGAAAATGAGGGCATGGTGCTAGAAAAGCCAAAGCAACCAATTTAGTATGCGGAGCAGGCACCCTCCAAATGTCTCTTCAGAGGAATGCGCAGCGTGTGCCTGCAAGCACGGAGCAATCCCAACACAAATCCACTACCTGCTTGCCAGGGTGGTGGTTGTTTTCCTTTATTTGAAAGCTTGGCATTCATCGTGGCCAAACAGCTTGGCCCTCACTGAGGATAAAGAGCTTGCTTAGCATGGAAGAGGGCTTTCTGTGGGACCAGCAACAAACTTCACATTCCTGGCATGTGATTGTTATGATGTGCATCATGGGCAACTGCAAGTTACCATCGAAACAGCCCTTGGGGCTTGTCTTTAATAAAGGGAATAAACAGATTCCTCTGTACACTGCTACTCAGTAAGGGAATGTTTGTTGAAATCAGATGATACCAAAGAGCAGCATTAATTTAGCAAAGTGAAAGAATGCCCTAGGGAAGTGATGTTGGGTTGCTTTGTCCCTTAAAATACAGCTTGGTGATGCTGCACACTATTGATTGCATGGGCAGGTGGAACTTCTAGTAAAACTCCTTGACATGAGAAAGATGCAGGTATGCTAAGCCCTCCACACCTGCATTTGTGGAGTAACACAAAGTCCAGATGTCTGTAGGTGCTGGATAGCCCTGGCATGTAAAAAGAGGTAAGGGATGAGAGTGTCATGTACAAAGGCAGATGGTGACATGCAGAAACAAACTCCAACATTTTATTTTCAGAAATTGTTGGAGTATTTAAGGTTCGGTTCTGGTAGCTGCAGCACTACATGGGCATTTGCTGTTTCAAATTGGTTTACCTAGTGCTTTGTAGAATTGTGATGGGGTGTTTCAAAATATCCCAGTTCACACGACCTGGCAAACTGTGGGAAGAGTGGTTGGAGAGCAACTCAGGAGAGAGGGACATAGGAGTACTGGTTGACAACCGGCTGAACGTAGGCCAGAAGTGTGCCCAGATGGAACAAAAGGCCAGTTAAATCCTGGCTTGTATCAGCAGTAGTGTAGCCAGCAGGATTAGGGAGGTAATTTTCCCCTTGTACTGCGCAGTGGTGAGACTTCATGTTGAGCACTGAGGACAGTTCTGGACCCCTCATTTCAAGAAAGAGGTTGAGGTGCTGAATCCAGGTCCAAACAAGCAATGAGGCTAGGGAAGGGACTAGAGGGAAAGGATGATTAGGGGAGGCTGAGGGAGTTGGTGGTGTTTAGCCTGAAGGCTACTCAGGGAGAACCTTCTCCCTCTTGACAACTCTCTGAAGGGAGGTTGTAGGCAGGTGGGGGTTAGGCTCTTCTCCCAGGCAACCAGAGCCAGGATGAGAGGGCAGGGCCTGAAGCTGCGTCAAGGTTAGGGTGGATGTTTGGAAGCCCATCCTCATGGGAAGGGTTCTCAGACCCTGTAATGGGCTGCACAGGACAGTGGTGGAATCCCCATCCCTGGAGATGTTTAAGGATAGACTGGCTGTGGCTCTTAATGCCTTGCTCTAGTTGATTGTGGTGAAGTTAGGTCATGGGCTGAGCTGGATGAGCTGAAATGGCTTTTCTAGCCTTAATAATTCTGTGGTTCTGTGAAATGTAAAAATTAAGTGTTCTGATGCATGAAAAATTATGCAGTTAAGTTTTGAAAAAATACGAACCCATTATGCTAGAGAGAAGAGGCCAATCTCCACCTCACTACAACCTCCCTTCAGGGTAGTTGTGGAGAACAGTGAGGTCTCCCCTCAGCCTTCTCTTCTCAAGGCTGAACAGCTTCTCCCCATCAGACCTGTTCTCTAGACCAAAGCAAATGCTTTTTCTGAGCCCACTGTGGCTCATGGTGTTTGCATTAAGATGAAGGATGAGGAGAATCCCATTGGAAACAAATCTTGCAGTTTCATTGCTCTCTTAAAAATGTCTGAAAACAGTGCACATTCTCTGGTGTGGAAACCCTACACCACCACAAATATTTGTTGGATCCCTGGGTCGCTGCCAGAAGTCTTAGTTATTTGTAGGAGGTAATTGAGAATGGTGTCTTCAAAAATGCATCAGGGTCATTTTTATGCCTCTCACATGGCTACTGCAAAACTGTCCATCTATGGATGGATCTTCACATGATCCTGTTTCCAAGCTGCCCTGGTTTAGTTTGGGGGGGGGGCAGGTGGTGGGTGTTGGCCTCTTGTTGAAGGGAGGAGCAGTCACTGTGACACTCTGCAAAACACCCACTCTTATGAATTTCACAGCCAGTCTCTCTTGTTTACAAACTTTTTTAGATGAGAAATACTTAGAAGCAGCTACTTACAAATCTAGTTTAATTCTGGGTATGACCTGACCTACAGATTCCAGCATGGATGGATGCGTGGATGGATGGATAGATGGATGGATGGATGGATGGATAGGTGGATAGCAAACAGATGAATATTTTCCAGTCAGTGACATGGGAAGGAAGAGCACCAGAATATAGGAAAGAATTTTGTTTGTCATCTTTTTCCTTAGGATATTAATATGTTAAGATAGAAGCTTGCTGTTTCTAGGCAATGAAGCTTATGCTTCTTTATTTGTGTTTATGGGAGTCAGCATAAGATGGGCAGGAATACAGATGCAGAGGCTGAAATTAAATAGGTCACACTTTACCAAACTGGACATTATCTGCCTGTCCAACTCTTGTTATTTACCCAATTGACCAGCAAAAGTCCCTCGCTGTCCTCATTTGGCTGCAGTGCTGCACAAGGATCCAGATAAATTATCTGTACTGGTAGGGCAGTAGTGCTTCTTTGATTAATTGCTTATGTCCAGCACTGGAACAAGGCTGTAGTTTGGACTGGCAGGTCTGATAGCTCTTTGGCTGTGTTTGTATTATTCTCTTCTCCTCTCCAAAACAGCCTCTGTCATTACAGAAGGCTACAGCAATAACATGTCATTCCTCATATGAATAAGCACAAGTTGTGTTGGAAATCTGCTCTATTTTAATGAGGCAATGATAAGCAGAGTAAGGACCTCAGCTTCTCTGATGCTTTTATGTGTTTTGCTTTTCTTTTTGATTTTCCAACACATTAATTATGTTAAAAACTAATTAGAATCATAGAGTTCATAGAATGGTTTACATCGGAAGATAACTTTAAGATCACCAAGTCAGACTATTAACCCAACTGTCTCAAGGCCCTGAGGATCTACATCTCCACAGGATCTAGCAGGGATGGCATTTCAACCCCTCCCTTTGCAGCCTGTTCCATGGCCTGATACCTTTCCAGGAAGAAGTTTTTCCTCATGTTCAACTAACTTCCCCTGGGGCAACTTGTGGACATTTCCTCTTGTCCTACCCTTTGTTCCTTAGAAAAAGGTAGCAACCCCCTCATCCCTACAACCTCCTTTCAGGCAGCTGTTGACAGCAATAGGGTCTCCCCTCAGGCTTCTTTTCTCCAGACTAACCAGCCCCAGTTCCCGCAGCCACTCCTCATATGGCTTCTTCTCCAGCCCCTTTCCTAACCCTGTTGCCTTTCTCCAGCCCCTAAATGTTCTTCTTGTATTGAGGTGTGCAAAACTGAATCCAGCACTCAAGGTGTGACCTTAGGAGAAGTCAGAACCACCTCCCCAGAGCCGCTAACTGTAGGTTGGCTCCAAAATCAGGTCAGCTCCAAGAGAAGCAGTAGTTTAGAGAGTAATAGGAAAGGAAAGCTGCCACATGTAACTACGTGAGTAAAATCCAAGAAGTAAAAGGAACATTTCAATGTTGTGAACCATACTGTCAGAAGAAATTTAAAAGTTTGAGATCCTTTTTCATCAATACTGTACACTTTTCAGATCACAAGAGAAAAAGGCTGTATGTTATGCAAAGCATCATGCAACTATGCATGTTCCTGGGGAAGTTGTCCTCATTTCAAGTGAAATTTTGGGGAATGACCTACAAAGCTGCAACAGTTGTCCTGTAAACCTCAGTTGTGTGAAGTGTACAAGGCCAAGTGGTGGGTCCTCCACTGTGGTCACAACAAACTCCTGCAATGCAGCAGGTTTGGGTAAGAGTGGTTGGATAACTGCTCAGTGGAAAAGGACCTGGAGGTGCTGATTGACAGTGGCTGAGCACGAACTAGTAGTGTGACCAAGTGGCCAAGGAACCAATGGCATCTTGGCTTGCATTAGCAATGGTGTGACCAGTAAGACTAGAAAGGGGTTCCTTCCCCTATATTGGGCATTAGTGAGGCCTCACCTTGAGTACTGTGTCCAGTTTTGAGCACCTTAATACAAGAAGGACATTGAGGTGCTGGAGCCGCAGGCCAGAAAAGCAACAATGCTGGTGAAGGACCTGGAGAACAGGTCTGATAAGGAGAAGCTGAGGGAACTGGGGTTGTTTAGTCTGGAGAAAAGGAGGTTGAGGGGAAACTTTCTTGCTCTTTACAGCTACCTGAAAGGAGGCTGTAGAGAAGTGAGGGTTGGTCTCTTCTCCCAAGTCACTAGCAATAGTACAAGAGGAAATGGGCTCAAGTTGTGCCAAGGGAGGGTTAAGTTGGTCATCAGAAAAAATTTCTTCCCTGACGGAGTGGTCAGGGATTGGAACTTCTGCCTAGGGAGGGGGTGGAGTCACCATTCTTGGAGATGTTCAAACACATGTTGTTTTTTTGAATGTCCTAGGTGTCCCTATGCACCAGGGTTTAGTGGGCAGGGTGGGGTTGAGTTGACAGTTGGATTGGGTGATTTTGGAGATCTCTTGCAACCTTAATGATTCAGCATTTCTATATTTCTTAAAAACCAAGCAGAACAAAAGCTAATCATACCAAGGGACAAACTAATAAATGATGATAACATCAAGGGACTGGAGCTATTGCTGTTTCAAAGCCACTCAACATCCAGCCACTCAACATCTTGTTTATTCACCTCCTAGCCCCACCACTGATGCCCACCTTTTGTCTCCACAGAAAATCCTGACCATGATCCCAACTGAGGAGGAGAAGCAAAAGATCCAAGAGGCACAGCTGGCAAACCCTGATGTCCCCCTGGGCAGTGCTGAGCAGTTCCTTCTCACACTCTCCTCCATCAGCGAACTCTCTGCCAGACTCCAGCTTTGGGCTTTCAAAATGGACTACGAGATAGTGGAGAAGGTGAGGGGAAGGCAGGGAGGTAGGGGTGGGGGCTCTTCCAAAGCTTGGCTTAATCTTTCCCTGGCCCTGTTTTTATGTGAGTGTATATTTGCAGGAAATGGTAAATGGGTCCCTTTTGTTTCAGTGGTCAACCAGGAAACAGCTAGAATGATCCTTCATAATCTGTTCCTGATGTAAAAGAAAATTAGAGATTATGTCTTCCTTCCTTTAATTAGACAGTAATGACACTGAGACAAAGAGGAGGACTAAATCCTCACCACATCTTCTCCAGATGTTGTTACTCAGGAAATTCCTACTTCAGATCAGCAAGAATTTTTCTTTGGATGAAGACTGAATGAGGGCTGCAGTAGTTATTCAACCTCACGTCACAAGATGAGGGTATTGATCTCACATACATTTCGGTTAAAGAAAACACAATCCATTCAAGACTTTTTCTGTTTATAAAACTCTCTTTCAATGTTATAAACAAGAGATATCTTTCAGGGGTGTTCAGTTCAGTTCAGTCCTGGGCAGTCATTACCACCTTTGTGGCTGGCATTTATAACACTGTATTTGGGTTCTCTGCCATGAATGATAAATCACAGACAACAATTTCAAAATGACAAGCTATCATTTCAGTGGAGAGGTGACACTGAATAAAACTGTGTGGATGTTCTCACTCCTTGTCTTTAAGGGTCTGAGTGGCATAATCTGTCAGATGTTTAGGTTTACTTGGTTGGTTTTAGGTTGGACTGGATGATCTTTAAGGTCTTTTCCAGCCTCATCATTACTGTGATACTGTGATACTGCGAATGCCAGCACAGGAACCCTCTTCTGACAGCACTTCTGGCACATGCCCCATGCATTGCTCTTTGGGCAGCTCTGTCCTGTGTACATTAATTTTATATGTGTATGTGTATCTGTGTATATGTCTGTATATTTCAGGCAGTGGAACAGCCTCCAGGGTTGAGTCCCCATCCCTGGAGGTGTTGAAGAGAAGGGTGGATATTTGCCTTGGGGGACAGAGTTTACTGGTACTGATAGAGCTAGGAAAAGAAATGAGACATACTTCTCAAAAGGCCTTATGGTTACTTAACAAACTATACAACAATGCAGGAGATACCATCAAGGTGACTCAACCTCTGCACTAATGTTCAGGATTTTTTAATTGTGACATTTTAGTGTTAGACTTGTAAAACATTCAACCCTTTTAACTAGCCTGGATACCTTTGTTTTGCCAGGTGATTGTTTTTTCCTCACTCCAATACAGCTGTTTATTCTGCTTTGAAGTTACTGCAAGGCTGATTTCTTTCAAGTAAGCTGAGTTAGCTGTAGCTGTTAATCTGTTTAACTGCAACTTCTAGTTTCCTCTCAAGTGTATATACTCAAGTAATATATATATATTCAAGTAATATCTGACACACTGCTAAAGGCTAAAGACATACTGATAGATTTCCTCTTGCTTATCCTATAAGTTTGGGAATTGGCAGCTACAATCCATGTAGAATGGATGTCACTGGTGAAGGATAGATAGGCGTAGGTACAGCACTTCCTGTAAAATAGTGCTGGAAATTAATGTATGAGATCTCTGATAACATAAGAGGAGGATGTGCTGAGAAGCCTGGCAGGCAAGATTAGATATGACAGACAGCTTGGATGAAGAGAGAGATACTGGGTCAGACATCAGAGGTGCAAGACAGAATAAGCAGCTGGGTCTCTCCAGTAACAAATAGGCTGAAGTCAGACTTTAAATTCCAAGTAACCAATAACCTGATGTGTTATTTAGACTGAGATAAGATACCACGAACATATTCAGTGATTAAGATAATCACTGTAGGCTGGACAGAGGCCTTTTCCAGCCTCAATAATTCTGTGATTCTGTGATTTAAAAATGACCTGTTAACATTACTCTGTTCTTGAAACCGTGTTTTTGCAAATCATTCATGAAACTTAGGCGATAAATCAGTTACCTCCACAGCTTTTGACAATTTCTTCACAGGTATTTGATTGCTTTTTTTAAAAAATCCATCATAAAATAGGAAAATTCCCAACAGTTCAGAAAGCACTTGTGTTATTTATCAAGTCACACTTACATTTTATGTAAGAAATGAATGAATGAATGAATGAATGAATGAATGAATGAATGAATGAATGATGAAGAAATTAATTACTGGGATTTCCACAAGGGTGAAATTTTTAGATGGACCATGGTATCACCAGTGTGAAACAGCAGAATTATTAGTATAAAGTTGGGGTTCTCACTCATGAGACACTTCTGATAATCATCTGAGAACAGTTTTTCCTGAGTAGCTCTAAGTTCCCTCTGACAACCTAAAGTAAAAACAGCATGTAATTTTTCAAGAAAGTGTTGAGATATTGTCATGTTCACAAGAAAGTTTTGAAGTTTTCCAAGCATAATGAAGGCAGTCATCTCTGTTAAATTTCATTTAATAAACCAAAGCCACTCAGGATGTGCGGAGCACCCTCAGACTATGAGGGGTTAGACTAGGGGAATGAATACTCATTCTTTGATCTTTACAGAAGATTAAAAGGGAAAACCTTTTCAAGATGCTGTGTTTGAGAATGTGTGTCGTGTCATCGTGTCATGGAATTATAATTGTTCTTACTTTTTGGTACCTCTTCAATCTATTCATTAATGACTTGGATGAGGGATTAGGGTGCACTGACAGCAAGTTTGCTGATGACATAAAGCTGGGTAGTCAAGCAGAAAGCTTGCTACAGATACCAGTCTCTCTGGAGACCGTGTGCTAGACAAATCTGTGTTCAAGAACATGGTGCTTCTGAGTGATGCTTACACTGTCTGCAGACTGTACTGGGCATTGGTGAGGCCTCCCGTCAAGTACAGGGACAGTGCTGGGCCCCTCACTTCAAGAAAGAGATTGAGGGACTGGAGCTGGTCCAGAAGTGCAATGAGGTTGGAGAAGGGACTGGAGGGAAAGCCTGATAAGGAGAGGCTGAGGGAGCTGGGGGTGTTTAGCCTGGAGAAGAGGAGACTCAGGTGGGACCATCTCCTTCTCGACAATTCCCCGAAGGGAGGTTTGTAGGTAGGTTAGGGGTTGGGTACTTCTCCCAAGTGACTAGCAGGGCCTGAAGCTGCCAGGGAGGGTTAGGTTGGATGTTAGGAAGCACTTCCTCATGGAAAGGGTGCTCAGACCATGGAATGGACTGCCCAGGGCAGTGGTGGATTCCCCATCCCTGGAGGTGTTGAAGGACAGCCTGGCTGTGGCCCTTAGTGCCCTGGTCTGGCTGCTGTGATGATGTCAGATCATGGGCTGGGCTAGATATGCTCAGAGGGCTTTTCCAACCTCAGTAATCCTGATACAGTGATTCTGGTTCTGTGAAGTGCATCATACCTTTTTCAGTGTCACATTATGATCCAGGTACTTTCTGTTGTTTTCATATATGGTCAGTCCCACAGCAGCAGCTCAGCTATACAGAAGGCACATGCCCCCTCTTCCCTATCCCAAGACCAGTGGATTCACTGCCAATGTACAGTTGATTTCATCTGTGCCTGTGAGTCCGATATTTATCAGGCTTTGTCAGGTGTCTCCTGGACAAAAAGTCTGGACCAAGCCTCAATTCCCTATTTAGTGAAATAGGGATAGGTAGTACATGAGGATACATGGCATTGAAGGCTACAAGGTGACTCTGCATTATAAATCTGCCCTTTCTATGTAGAAAGTTAGTTTTATAGGAAACAGGAATGAGTGTTCCATCTGATTATAGAGTATCTAGCACAGGTTTTAATATATTATTAATGCCTAAATCATAAATGTGTACTCAAGGCAAGAAAGTTCAAGCTTAGATGATTTACATGTAAATAGCTAAATGAGGGGCTACAGTCTCTCCTGCTTTGGGAGTCATTTATGCTGCCTTCCTGCTTACCTTCAGAATGTCTTAAATTAAATAGTCTGGCTGCTCCATCTTGGCAAGTGTTCAAGGCCAGCTTGGATGGGGCTCTACGTAACCTGGTCTGGTAAGGTGTCCCTGCCCATGGCAGAGGCTTGGCACTAAGTGACGATCTTCAAGGTCCCTTCAAACCCAAACTTTTCAGTGATTCTATAAAACATATTTTGACAGGATGCAGACTGAGACAAGAAAAATATTCCAAAAGGTGGTGTTTACAGAAAATGCAGAGCAGTTTTATTTTATCCCAACAAAAATCAGGTAGTGAGGTGGATTATGAATGGGCTGCAAGATAGAAGCCAGAGAGTAGTGGTCAGTGGGGCAGAGTCTAGTTGGAGGCCTGTATGTAGTGCAGTCCCCTAGGGGTTGGTAATGGGATTGGTACTATTCAATCTATTCGTCAACAACCTGGATGAGGGATTAGAGTGCACTGTCAGCAAGTCTGCTAATGACACAAAGATGGGAGGAGTGGCCGACACCCCAGAGGGCCAGGCTACCATTCAAGGAGAGTTGAGCAGCGAGGAATTGAATGAAATTCAACAAGGGAAGTGCAGAGTCTGGCATCCAAACAAGAACAACCCCAGCCACCAGTATAGGTTGTGGACTGACCTGCTGGAGAGGAGCATAGGAGAAAGGGCCCTGGGGCCCTGGTGGGCAACAGGATTACCAGGAGCCAGCAATGGGCCTTTGTGGCCAAGAAGGCCAGTGGCATCCTGGGGTGGATTAGAAAGGGGGTGGTTAGTAGATCAAGAGGGGTTCTCCTCCCCTTCTAGTCTGCCCTGGTGGGACCACATCTGGAGTATTGTGTCAAGAAGGATACAGAACTGCTTGAGAGAGTCCAACGCAGAGCCACAAAGATGATGGAGTGGAGCATCTCTGTGATGAGGAAAGGCTGAGGGAGCTGTGTCTCTTCAGCTTGGAACAAAGAAGACTGAGTGGTGACCCCATTAGTGTTGATTAATATGGAAAGGGTAGGTGTCAGGAGAAAGGAGCCTGGCTCTGCTTAGTGACATCCATTGCTAGGACAAGGGGCAGTGTGTGTCAGCTGGAAGAGGGGAGGTTCCACATAAACATGAGAAGAAACTTCTTCACAATGAGTGTGAGAGAGCACTGGAAGGGGCTGCATAGAGAGGTTGCAGAGTCTCCTTCTCTGGAGACATTTAAAACCCACTTGAACTGTTCCTGTGTGACTGGATCTAGGGGATACTGCTGTGGCAGGGGGATTGGACTGGATGATCTTTCAAGGCCCCTTCCAATCCTAACAATCTGTGATTCTGTGAATACAAACTGATCTGTTGGTGGGTAGGACGGCCCTGCAGAGGGACTTGGACAGACTGGAGAGATGGGCAGACTCTAATAGGATGAGTTTTAACAAGTCCAAGTGTCAGGTTATGCATTTTGGTTATAACAACCCCAGGTAGAACTACAGGCTGGGAATGGAGATCTTGGAGAGTACCCAGGTGGAAAGAGACTTGGGGGTATTGGTGAACAGTAAACTTAGCATGAGTCAGCAATGTGCCCAGGTGGCCAAGAGGGCTAATGGCATCCTGCCCTGTATCAAGAATGGTGTGGCCAGTAGGGAGAGGGAGGTTATCCTCCCCCTGTATTCTGCTCTGGTTAGACCACGCCTGGAGTATTGTGTTCATTTCTGGGCCCCTCAGTTTAGGAAGGATGCCGATGTATTGGAATGAGTCCAGAGAAGAGCAACTAGAATGGTAAAGGGCCTGGAGGGTAAGCCCTATGAGGAGAGGCTGATGGAGCTGGGTCTGTTTAGACTGGAAAAGGGGAGGCTCAGGGGTGACTTTATCGCTGTCTATAACTACCTAAAGATGGTTATAGTCAGGCGGGGGTCAGTCTTTTCTCCCTGGACACTGGAGACGGGACAAGGGGTCATAGTCTTAAGCTCCATTGGGGGAGGTTTAGACTTGACATTAGGAAAAGGTTTTTCACTGAAAGAGTGATCAGATTTTTGAATGGGCTGCCCATAGTGGTGGTTGAGTCACCGTCTCTGGAGGTGTTCAAAGTTAGGCTGGATGAAGTGCTGAGTGTCATGATCTAGATGTCAGATGTTTAAGGTTACTGGGTTGGTTTTAGGTTGGACTGGATGATCTTTAAGGTCTTTTCCAGCCTCATCATTACTGTGATTCATTACTGTGACACTGTGAATCAACCTGTCTTCAGAGATATCTGCACAGCAGGTTATTGATTGTGCTCTAGCTTGATAAATTCTTGAATTATTTAGCACCTCTGATGTATAAATTACTTTGCTCACTATGCGACCTCTCAATTTTTCTTGAAATTCACCATATTCTTTTCAAGAGATTAATTAGTGATTAGAAATGCATGTTTCCTTTAGTGTTGCACTCTTGCTTACAACCAAGTATCACTACAGTTGTTGAATGACCCCTAGGAAGTAGAGTTCTCAGCTGTTTGGCCTCTTGGTCTAAAGTTGCAGCTGAGTTTTGGCTTCTTGGCTTATAAAGAGTGAAACAATTTGGGGAAAGAATGCTGCTCATCGTTACTTAGGGTGGTATTTGGAGACAGAAAAACTGTGTGCTCTTTCTATGCATCTTAAATAAATAACCCAGGCCTCACACAGACAGGGAAATGAGCTCTGTCCACTCTGTTACCCCTCTGTCTTCCTTTGAACTCTCTGATGCCGTTCACTTCCTGAGGTAATGGAACAGAATTTATGTTTTCAAGCCTTATCAGTTTGCATACCTGTACCCAGATAACATATGGGGATGGATGGAAGGTGCATTAAGTTAAAGATTAAAATGAAAACACTTGTCAAACTCAGTGTTTACAGTGGTTTGGGTTCTTTTCAGTTTTAAAGTCCCACAAGCACGAATCCATATCTACAACTCAGAGGTGGCCATCATTTGAAGAAAGCTTGGGGTCAAGCTGCAAATGTAATGATTTGAGCCAGGATTCTAATTTGTTTTGTTCTGTTTGTTTTTCGAAGATTCGAAAAAACAGTTCTAAGGAACTTTTTTATCACTTGGGACAGGGGGATGTCCATGCATCTTAACTTAAATGCAGCAGCCCTGTCTCTGGTTCTCTCTCCTGCTTGGGATCCCAGACTAATTCCTAGGACAAGTAAGGCAACTGCATACATAAAGAAGCAGCAGCAGGAAAGTATGTTATGTATTTTCTGCTGTCCTTGCCATGATTTATTAGCTGGAACATGGAAAAAAGCCAGCACACATGGCCAGCTTGCACTCTGCAAGACGCCAGTTCAGGAACCTTTTGCAGTAATTAATCTAAACCATAGAGTTCAAAACTGAAAACAGCCACAGCCAGCTGAAGCCCTGACTTTTCTTGTTTCTGTTCTCATGGCAGGAAGTTGCAGAACCACTTCTAGATCTGAAGGAAGGAATGGACCAACTGGAGCACAATAAAACTTTGGGATTTATCCTTTCTACTCTCCTAGCCATTGGGAACTTTCTGAATGGAACCAACGTAAGCCTCAGCATGTCCCCTTCAACCACAGAAGTCAAAACCATTATGACAGCTGCAGTCCACTATTTGTTTTGTACCAGAAAAGTAATTTATAAAACAGAACGTACTTTTTTTTTTTTACTGTGTATCAGGGTGCTCTTTGCCTCTTTCAAGCATAACCTGAGTGAAATTTGGAGCTATGAGAAATATAGGTTAGATCTTAGGAAGATATTTCTCCTTGTGAAGTTACTGAGCCACTGGAACAGGTTGCCCAGAAAGCTGGCTGCTCCATCCCTGAAAGTGTTCAAGGCCAGATGGGATGGGGCTCTGGACAGCCTGGTCTGGTGGGAGGTGTCCCTGCCCATGGCAGGGGGGTTGGAAGCAGATGATCCTTAAGGTTTGTTCCAGCCTAAACCATTCTGTGACTCTGATTCACTGCAGATGGCTGATTTTCGGCCTACTCTTTGGCAAGTTAAGAATAATTTTAAAAAGTATTAAGCTCCTTCTGTATGATTATTCTTCTTTCCCCTATGTCCTTACTTGGTAATAACCTTTGTCTACCAATCTGCATGACAAGGAGTAAACATTTTTATGTTTGGGGTTTTTTTCCCATTTTTTCTTCCCTTCCAGGCCAAAGCGTTTGAGTTGAGCTACCTCGAGAAGGTTCCAGAAGTCAAGGACACAGTGCACAAGCAGTCCCTTCTGCACCATGTCTGCACTATGGTGGTTGAAAAGTTCCCAGACAGCACTGATCTATATTCAGAGATTGGGGCCATCACTAGGTCAGCCAAGGTATGTCAAGTGATTTTATTCATTCCTGGTCATGGCACGTTTTTGAATGTGCATTTCTTGTGTCGTTCCCACTGAATTTCAAACATGCAGGTTCTCTCTTCTCAGGTTCAGCTCTGTCTGTCAGCTGGTTTCCTTCTCTCAACCGTTGACAGGCAGCTATGTTCTGATAGCCATTTCAATGTTAGAGATGTTAAAAATATAAAGAAACTGTATTACACTTGTATTAGAAACTATATTCAGGTTAAAACTTAATTAATATCTTCAAATATATTTATTCTAGGATTTGAGGAAACTCCTTTTTTTATACAGCAGATATCTGATTGTATTTTAAAGGCAGCGGAAAGGAATGAATTGTTTTGGTAATAAAATTGTTACCAGAATGAAAGTGTCCTTGAAATATTTTGGTTGGACTCCTTTTCTGTCCTCTTGACAATAATTTTGATGACTAGGAGTTAAGGAAGATAAATAAAAATAAAGAAGACTTTGTGGCAGCATCTCTTTTTAAAAAGTGGGTAGTCCCACAGCATAGCTGTGGTCAGTAGCTCTGTTTGGTATGCAGATTATTTATTACTGCTGCTGGCAGGCATGAAACAAACACCAACCACAGCTCACTAAATGTGAGACTTCATGGATAACCCTTGGAAACAGCACAGTACTGGATTAACAGAGCTAAATGATATGATGACATATCATCAGAAGATACGAAAATTCTGTATTGGAGTTGTGTCTCATATGAAAATGTTATCTGTCACGTTGATGAAAAACTCAATATCAGCTGGCAATGTGGGCTTGCAGCCCAGGACAACCGCCTTCTGGGCTGCATGAAGAGTGGCCAGCAGGTTTAGGGAGGTGATTCTGCCCCTCTGCTCTGCCCTGCTGATACCTCACCTGGAGTCCTGTGTCAGCTCTGAAGCCCTCAGTACAGGAAGGGCAGGTACCTGATGGAGCGGGTCCAGAGAAGCCCACAAAAATGATCAGGGGTTGGAGACCCTCTGCTACGAGGACAAGCTGAGGGAGCTAGGGTTGTTCAGCCTGAAGAAGAGAAGACTCCAGGGAGACCTTGTAGCAACTTCCAGTACCTGAAGGGGGGTGTAAGAAATCTGGGGAAGGGCTTCTTACTTGAGTTTGTGGTGATAGGGCAAGGGGAAATGGCTTTAAACTAAAAGATGGGAGATTTAGATTAGAAATTAGGAGGAAATTCTTTACAGTGACGGTGCTGAGGCACTGGAAGAGGTTACCTAGGGAGGTTGTGGCTGCTTTATCCATGGAATTGTCCAAGGCTAGGTTGGATGGGGCTCTGGGCAACCTGGTCTGATAAGAGGTGTTCATGTCTGTAGCAGGGGGTTGACACTGGATGATCTCTGAGGTCCCTTCCAACCCAAACCATTCTGTGAGTCTATGAAAATAATTACAGCAGATCAGAGTAGTGTTCATTTAATGCAGTGTCCTAGTTCAGACAGTGGCCTGTATCAGCTACATGAGAGGAAAGCACAGGCAGATTTAAAGAAGGAGGATCTCTTCTAGAAAAAAAAAGATTTCTTGAGCCACAATACTCGTATGCATCAAATGGAGAAATGATGTATTTTCCAAAAGCCACCTTGTTTGGATATTGAGAGAGGGAAGTCCTGTAGAATGCAACTTCTAAAGAACTCTGAAAATCAAGTCTTGTTCTGGCTCCCAGCACTGGTCTTGTGACAGTGAATTCATCCTCTAATTTTGTCTGCTGTTGAATTTGCCTTGTTTCAGGAATTACTGTTACAACTTTTTATGCCTCTGTATTTCTTAGAATAAATTATGTTGGAAAGAGTCTTTTAAGGCCATGTAGTCTATCACACTTCTCAAGACCAAATTAAATCAGTCTGCTCAAATTAAGTCTCAAATAATCCTTCTACATCATTTTTGAGACCATTTTTGCACTTTTTCTCCATGTTACCTCCCAGAATGCATGAAACGACAGAAAACAGTATTCCAGTATCTTCTTCAAAATGTTATTTGTTTGCTATGTTTGTCCTGGGGTTCTCTGGGGTTTTTGTGACCATTGCTATCTTTTTGTCACCAGTAGTCGTTGAGCACTTCTCCAGGGCGTGGAGGCAGTCTCCTGAGCTGATTAGGCAATCTAGAACTCGGCCTGATGCACAAAGGAGTCTGAGCCTGTCAGCAGAGTGCACTTCATTGCCATCTACAGTAATAACCAGGATCTGCTGGAGCAGATTTACTGCTTATCTCCCAGCCCCCTAATAATCTTAAATCAGGACTAATCTGAGTAAATTCTTGCCATCTGTATATTTTGCCCTCTCAGCTGCTCAGTTGTTTGCAGGTAACATTGAAATAAAAAGTAAAAACTATGAGCCATCTGCTGTTAACCCTGTCATCTGAAAAGAACTATGCATTTTCATTTCTTTTGCTCCCTTAAGGTCCCATGAGGCTCTTGTAAAGATTTGGGAGTTCTCCTTTCCTTTACTTCTTTACTTCCTTTACCTGTCTTCTGTTTTATAAACATCTTCAGAATCAAGAGATTATTGTGATAGATTTCATTTCTTGTTATTCATCCTTCCAGCCAGGTAACCAAGTATGATGATAAAGCTTGGAGCCGTGCAGACTCCTGACTCAAACTTGCAGTTTTTGTAAAGACAGAGGTGAAACCTCTGCTCTCTTTGGATTCTTTAAGTTACTAAAGGTCATGAAAGCAAACTTGTCTTAGCCAGTTCCTCCATTGCTTATTTTACTAGCTGTGAGAATTCTGCCCGTTTAATGCTTTGTAAGACATCAGCCTCTTCCAGCGCATTTGTTTCTGATAGCAAGTATTCAATCCTTGCTGTTACTTTACACCTATTGCAAGATAAAATAGACATAAATAAAAGGTACCAGAATAGGTTTCTCCCCAGCATCCTTCATGGTGAAGTTGGATGAAAAGAAGCCAATTCCTTCCCTTTCCTAAGTTTTGTCTTCCTCAGTTTCTTTCAACCCCAGTGATCCAGGACCTCCTACGTAGTTTAATTTTTTGGATACCATAAAGGAATTTGTGGCTTTTGTTTTATAACCTTAGATATTCACTCTACAGATTCCATCTCTGTTCTCCTAATTTTCCTCTTGTGCAGCCTGTGTTGAGGCTCCATTTAATCTTCTTTCTCATGCTTGGGAAGCCTGGGATTTTGGTTTGGTTTTTATTCTTAGCGTGATTATTCATCTCTTAACATATAGATATTCTAATATCTCATAGGGTTCTCATTTCCTGCTTCTTCTCTTTGTTAAGAAAATATTTCACTGAGTTGTTTTTGTGGTTGTTTTTTGGTTTTTTTTTTTAGATTAGTGTTTTTAGATAAAGTTTTTTGGGATAAAAACTTCTTCCTGGAAAGGATCCTCAGGCCTTGGAACAGGCTGCTCAGGGAGTGGGTTGAATCACCATCCCTGGATGTGTTTCAAAGTCGTGGAGATCTGGAGCTTAGAGACAGAGTTTAGTGGTGGCCTTGGGACAGTTGGGTTAATGGTTGGACTCAGTGATCTTAAAGGTGTCAAGGGTTTATCTCAAAACAAAATTAACCAATTAATTTAGTTAGCTAATGGGCTGAAACAAAAACAAAACAAGGAGATTTTGGAAACCTACTCAGCTTTGGTAGGGCCACACCTCGAGTCCTGTGTCCAGTTTGGAGCCACTCACTAGAAGAGGGACGTTGAAGGATTAGAGAAGGGGACAGAGGCAACTACCAAGCCAGTAAAAGATTTGGAACAAGTGTTGTGTAAGGAGTGGCTGAGGCATCTGGGGCTGTTTAGCCTGGAGAAGAGGAGATTGAAGGGAGAAAAACCTTGAAAGAAGGTTGTAGAGAGGTAGGGGTTGGGCTGTTCTCCCTAGTGATAGGATGGGGGGAAATGGCCTGAAGCTGCACCAGGGGAGGTTCGGGTTGGATGTCAGGAGGAATTTCTTGACTGAAAGGGTTGTCAGGCACTGGAACAGCCTGCCCAGGGAGGGGATTGAGTCCCCATCCCTGGAGGTGTTGAAGAGAGGAGTAGATGATGCAGGGTTTAGTGGTGCTGATAGGGCTGGTGGTGCTGATAGCGCTAGGAAAAGGTGAGCTCGGTGATCTTAAAGGTGTCTTCCAGCCAAAAATGTTCTATGATTCTTTATATTCTGTACTATCCAGCAAAAATTCTCCTTTTCAGTCAGGAAATGGAAGAAACCTTAGTGTTGTCACTTGTATAAGATCTTTAAGTCTAAGAGCACACAAAACTAAGCACAGTCTTTCAGCCTGGTTTGCTGAGCTAGTGGCCCAGCCCAAAGCAGACAAAAATCTATAAAGGCCAGACAAAATCACATTAAGAGAAATTATAGCCTTAACCTTTCCCATGATGCCCAAGGTTTTCCTCCTCGTGATGTTCCTGCACACGATATCCCGCTGATGGATTGCTGTAACAAGCTCTATTCCCACTCGATCTTAGCTGGTGCAAATCAAGGAGTTAGGACATGGAAGCCATCCAAGCTGCCCTCTTCAATGGAATGTTCACAGACAAGGCAAAATCTTGGTTTAGGAAAGCTGACAGGAAAGGAGAAGTAATATTTCACTGTGGATTAGTCTGCATTTTGTGCTCCATTCTGTCTACAAACATCTTTCGGAAACCACAAAGGCTAAACAATGTCCGTCCTGTAGATCAACAGAGATACCCCTTCCCCTGCACATCATCTGAGAATTTCCTGACCCTCAATTCAGTACAAAAACTCCCTTAAAGAAAACAGGCCACCTCACCAGAAAGGGGTTAGAAATACCAGAAACAAAGTGCTTCGGGTATTGCAAAACTTGAGGCATTTTGTTAAAGGGCTGAAGTCAACAAATGGCAACAAGAAGAGGAGACACAAGTGGAAAAAATCACCAGAAATTAATCTTCTAGATAAATAAAAGTATTCATAATTGTATAAAAACACAACAGATCATTCAGGGCACTGCTTGTTTAGTATTCTGTTATTGAAAGCACTTGCTTTTTTCTTCTTTTTAACATATTTGAAGTTGTTTTTTTCACTGGAGCTGTACCAGAACTGATGTACTTAATACCAAAGCAGACCCACAGCATTTTGTAGTTAAACTCTGTATTGTTCCTAGAACTTTCCTTACCAGTATGTCATGGAGGGATTGCATCAGCACTAGTATGTTCTCTGTTAGTGAATAAAAACTGTATTCTTACTAGAAATGTTCATCTTATTTCTCAGCCCTGTCAGTTTTTTCCTTGTGCATCTCAAGGTTGGCTAGCTCCATAAAGTAAACTAGTATTAAACATGCTGCCCAGTGTAGAGCAATCAAACCCTTCCCTTGGGAGATGATTGCAGTGGTTAATTGTTCTCATAGTGAAGAGTTTTCTTCTGGACTCCAATAGGAATCTCCCCAGGAATAACTTATACCCATCACCCCTTGGTTTTGCCACAGGACTCCTTATAGAAGGGGAGTCACCCCTTATGTACTGGGACATGGTGATAAGGTCCCCTCTACCTTCTCTTATTGAGGCTAAATGCAGTAGTGATGTGTACTGACATGGGTGGACTCCTCTAGTGGTGCCTCAGTGATAAGTGGATTGATTTGTGTGTTCCCATTTCCAAAGCTGTATGGGCTGAACACCATCTTTTACTGTAGAACTAGAAATGTCTGGGCAGCACCTCCTCTATATTTTGATCAATTGTGAGACCTGGCATCTGCTTCACTTAAAATGTGTGACCAGCAGCCTGCAAGTCGGACCAATGTTGGGAAAACCATCGTACCAGTGGGTGAAGCAAGCCAGTATGCAAATGCTTGAGGAGATGGAGTGTTGAGCAAACGCCACAGAAGGTCACTGCACTCCAATGACAGTGTGTTTGCAAAGAGCAGTTCTCAGAATTTCTTTTGGAGCTGAGACAGCTCAGGAAAAGAGGAAGATTTCAGACTCCCTGCCACAATACATCCCTGTCATAATGTGAGAGCGAACGGTCCGACCCTAAATTATAAACAGCTCAGACTAGGCTGTAGTCTGCTGCAGGAACTGTCCTGAACTCTGCAGAGAGAAGGATTGTGTGTGTCTCTGTATGGCAAGTAATAAAAGAGTTGCCGTGTTAATGTGAATTCAAGGCAATGTTCGTCATTGTGAAATCATCAATCTTCTACTTAGTGCACCTTGTGGGTAGCATAAAAAAGGCAGAGATCCAGGTATTCCTTAGAAAATATCTGGATTTGGTATGTTCCCTACTAAAAGCAACAAGCTGTAGCAGTAACCAACAAAGACAGGCTGAGGAAGCTGGGGTTCAGCCTGGAGAAGACAAGGCTCTGGGGGGACCTGAGAGTAACCTGAGGGGGGCTACAAGAAGACTGCAGAGGGACTGCTAACGAAGGCCTGGAGTGACAGGACAAGGAGCAGTGGTTTCACATGAGAGAAGGGCAGACTGAAATGGGCTGTTAGGAAGTTCTTGAGCAGGAGGGGGGTTAAACACTGGAACAGGTTGCCCAGGAAGGGAGTTAAGGCCCCATCACTGGAGCCATTCAGGGTGAGACTGGACAAGGCTCTGGGCAGCCAGATCTAGTTGAGGATGTCCCTGCTTCCTGCAGGGGGATTGGACTAGATGCCCTTTAGAAGTTCTTCCCAACCTGGGCCATTCTGTGATTCTGTGAAATATAGTACCAGGAAGTACAAAACTTGCACAGAGTTGCTGAGGCTGTGGAACAAATCAGTCACTGGCATTCAGGACAAAGCTTTGGATGGTTTACAGTGATTTTGAAAAGAAGTGATTTTTAAGGAGAAACTTCAGCTTCACCGGTTTTCCTTCATTTATTTGTTTTGGGGTTTATTACTCAAATCAGTCCTGACATTGTTGATCCTCGATGTCAGTACAGGAGGCAGGAAACACGAATGGCACCAGGTGCAGCATCTTTGATTTTCAGGCAGCTCTGTGCTCTCAGGAGTGATGCAGCTCAGCCCAGAGACTAGAGGAGATTTAGCTAGAAGAGGAAACGTGTGTGAGGCACATTCCAGTGAGGGAATGCTGAAGAAAAATGAGCTGTTATCTCACAGCAGCTGCAGTAGGCTGCTGTGCATGGCACTGTGTGTACCTGGATCTGTATATGCTGCCTTAGGGAATATGCAGCTGAAGGCACTTCAGATTTGAACAAATGCATTTCATTCCCTCAGTGTCACCTCAAAGCGGTCCATCCTCTCTCTCCCAACAAGTAAGGGTTCACGTTTTGTGTCACTGTGAGATATTCGTGGTCACACATTGTCCCAAGCTGAAGAACATAAAGGCTCTCTGATATGCATCCTGTTTGAACAACTGAGGCACGGTCTAGGATTTCATGAATTAGACAGCTTTTGTCTGGTACACAGAACAGGAGATACTGGGTGTACATCATCAAGTTGAACTGGAAAGGATAGACTTTTAAAAGATCAATGTTCATTGGACCTGAATGAGGAGAGAGATAAACATAGAGCCCTCTGATAGTGGTGAGAGCTTTTGAGCTGAGTGAAAACCAATGAAAAAAGAAGTGGTTTGGACAGTGGATGTAGCATGCAATCTATAATTCACAGCCCAATGAAGTGAGAAACTTGGTAGAATTCTTTATTTGTGGTGGTGTTTATGGCAGAGCCATCTGTTCCTATGGTAGCAAGCAAGAAATAGCAATATAAAGGGATTTAAATGAAATCTTGCTTTGCTGGTACGTGGTCAAGAGGCTTTATTCTTGGTCCAGGTGTCATTTGTGCAGAATATGATGGTGCACTGAAATGGAAAATAGATTTATCTTTTCAAAATTGTCCATTAGTGACCAACTGCAGTGTTTCCTGAGTAAGACTTTTGTCACAGTCACGGATCTTTGTGGATAGACCATCCTTGGCTACTCCACTGATTCAGCAGTCTACAAGGTCAGGTAACTGAACAGTGGGCTATGCTAGGGATTTCACAGATAAATAACAAATAGTAGTGAATGGTTTTCATTTGGTGGGATTGTGAACAGAGGAACCTGTAGGAGAAAGGAGGAACATATCCACCATATCCCAGAAGTTGCTATTCTAAATGGTTTACAAATGAAAATAAACATTACAAAGCCTGGAGTGATAGGACAAAGGGCAATGGTTTCACATTAGAGAAGGGCAGATTGAAATGGGCTGTTAGGAATAAGTTTTTGAGCAGGAAGGAGGTTGAATACTGTAACTGGTTGCCCAAGGAGGTAGCTGAGGCCCCATCCCCTGGAGCTAAGCAGGGCCAGCAAGCTGCATGTCTTTTGTATGTACGTGTTCTGAGGAGCAAGAATACAAATACCCATTTCCACCTTCCTCCCAGTTTTGGAGCGAGACATAATGTCTACACACTGCCATCCCGTGAGAAAGCTGCAATGACTACTTCAAATCACTGTTTCATTCTCAGCAGTAGAGCAGTGCTACCAAATAATGCCACAGGAGCTCTGAGGTCTCCTGGAGCTCTCCAGCAGGTCAGTCCTGAACCTATACTGGTACTGTTCCACTAACTTGGTGACAACCATCACTAGCGTTCTGTGTACAATGGTCTGCAGATACAGAGGAGTTCTATTGGAAGGCTTTACTGTGCTAAAACCAGCACTGAAGACAACAAGGTGATGGCAAAGGAAACTTGAGGACAAGGTTGTGTAATTCAGGAGAGAGGAGATGCAGTGAGGGTGACTGTGCTTGTCACATTAGACCAGTTCCCATTACAGAGCATCATGTTGGTGCTGTTAGAAGAAAAGGGGGGAGGGGAAGCTTATTTTCTGTGGTTTGAAATGGCATGCAGGTAGTGCTCTAAAGCTGCAAACTCTTCAATGTTTGATACATTTTGGGGAGGAGAGTCCAAATATCTTTAACTTCAGAATTTTCCTTCTGGAGCCATCCAGCCTGAATGTTTACAATCTCACTTCTGGAAGATTTAGTAGGAGACTTCCCCAGACAGCTGAACTTCTGTTTGTGCCCAGATGATTCCTATGCATCCCTGCCATTCCCAGTCCTTGCTGGAGCTGCCTGGTCATGTGAATGCACTGGTGAACTGCATTTTTCAAGGAGCAGAGAATTCAATACATCTTTTCCCTGCAGATATGCTGTTCTACTAAGGTGTCTCATCAACCCCATCTGGCTCGATCCTCAAGGCTTTTTGACAGATTACAACTCATTGTGGTTTGGGTGAAAGTTGTCATAGAATTTCATTTCTCTGCTGCAGGGGCTGAGAGACTCCCTCAGCCAGGATGAGTAATTCAGACTCAGAAATGTGATCAGTGGAGCACAGGATGTTCCACCTCAACATGAAGAAAATCTTCTTTCCTGTAAGGGTGACAGAGCCCTGGAACAGGCTCCCCAAAGAGGTAGTGGGGTTTCCTTCTCTGGAGACTTTCCAACCTTTTCTAGATGCACTTATGAGTGAGCTGCCTTAGTTTTAGCCCTGCTCTGGCAGAGGGGTTGGACTTCAGAGGTCCCTTCCAAGCATTGACATTCTGTGATTCTGTGAAACACCTCATCTTGACTTCTTTACAGGAATGCCAGTGTGTTTCCCCATGTGTGTTGTAGATAGACTGTTTTGGGAGAACTGCAATGTGTTTATCATCAGCAGTGAAAATACTGACCTGGAAGGGACTTTTAAAAAAAAAAAAAAACCTCACATATGCATTGATATGGATATAAGGAAAACAAAAACCCCCACAGCTGCTCCGCCTGCAGGGCTTTTCTGAATAGCAGAGTGGATCAAAGGATGTTTTTATTTCCTTATTAAGAGGAAAAATTCATCACTTTATAAATCACAGCAAATGCAAATCAAATCAATACCAGGAGCTTTGTAATAATAATCTGTTACTTACAGTTACCCTCAAAACCGGTCTCAGCAGTGGGCGCTGCTCACAGCTTAAAAGAGTGAAGCAAGCCCTGCCTCTGACGTTGCTTTTCATTTAACATTAAGGAACTGACTGGAGTACCACATTGTAACATCCCAAACACTCATGTGTTTAGAATCTGAGAACTGAGTCTGTATTTTATAACAAGTTCCTGTGATCTGACCTGTGAAGGAGTATTTTCCTTCCTTTGGAATTCAGGAACACTTTGGGTAGTTCTCTCATCAGCTGTGACTGGGTTGCTAATGCTCTTTGCCCAGTTGTTAGCAACAGCCCTGACTGTCCGCTTTAGACCCCTATGATCTGAAAACCTTTTTTGGTTAATGAGAAAAGGAGAAGCTCTCTCTCACCTTCTATGGAATATGCTGGCTCCTGTTCTGATGGCTGCTGCTGTAGGATGTAGTCATTTATTTTAGCAGTGCTGAGAGACTTGCAGAGCCATCATAAGTTCTTGGTACTATCCAGAAAATTCACACTGTGTATCAGGGGATGAAAGTTAGTGCTGAGATCACTAAGTAACATTCCAGCATGATAATTTTGTTATAGGATGTAGATCACCTATTAACAAGCCAGAGCATGGCTGAGAGATCCAAGTGCTACCTAAATCAAAGCAGTGTTGGCTAGGTAAAACAGTGGTCAATAACTGGTGTAAAAAGCTCTAAATAGAGAAGAAGATTAATGAAAAAAGGAAGTTTTTATGTTACCTGAGAAATAACCAAGTCATGCATGTGCTTGCCACAGGCATGAAGTAATTAGCAAGGGCTAGTTACACATCACATTTAGCCCATCTGTAGATGTTAAGCCTCCAAGAGTAAAAGCAAATGTATGTGTAGATGGGTATTTCTTTGTGAAATTACAGCAAGGAAAACTGAAAAAAGTGCACTAGAGAAACCTATTTCTTAATTATTTAGTAGTAATTAATAATATAAATTAACAACGTCCTGTCATTACACTGACCTTTTCTTACACAGGTCTGGCACTTTTCATATACTCAAGGGAAGTTGTAGTCATGTGGGGGTTGAGCTCTTCTCCAAGGCAATTCTTGCCAGGACAAGAGGGCAGAACCTGAAGCTGCCAGGGGAGGGTTAGTTAGATCTTAGGAAGATCTTCCCAAACCCTGGAATGGACTGCCCAGGGCAGTGGTGGAGTCCCCATCCCTGCAGGTGTTGAAGGACAGCCTGGCTGTGGCCCCTAGTGCCCTGGTCTGGCTGATGCAGTGATGTTAGGTCATGGGCTGGGCTGGATGAGCTCAGAGGGCTCTTCCAGCCTCAATAATAACAATAATAATATCACTACTGTGGTATTTTCACTTAAAGGATGACATTTTATTTTCTATTTTTGTTCAGGTTGACTTTGAACAACTCCAGGAAAACCTATGTCAGATGGAAAGACGGTGCAAAGCGTCATGGGATCACCTGAAGGCTATAGCAAAGCATGAAATGAAGCCAACTCTAAAGCAAAAAATGTCCGAGTTCCTTAAAGACTGTGCAGAAAGAATCATAATCCTGAAGATTGTTCACAGAAGAATAATTAACAGGTACAGAATTAGATTGGTCACAGCAACATCTGGATAAAAAATGACTTGTTCAGTTTTGCTCACCTTGATTCAAGAGTGACATTGAGGTGCTGTGGTGGGTCTAAGGAAGGGCAACAAGGATCTGGAGAACAAATCTTTTGAGGAGCACCTGAGAGAGTTGGGGCTGGTTTGTCTGAAGAAAAGGAGGCTGAAGGTAGACCTTATTGCTGTCTACAGCTACCTGAAAGGAGATTGTAGAGCGGTGGGGGCTGATCTCTTCTCACAAGGAATAAAATGAGAGGACAAGAGGAAATGGCCTCAAGTTGTACCAGGGGAAGTTTAGGTTGGCCATGAGGAATAACTTCCTGGAAATGGCCCTCAGGCCTTGGAACAGGCTGTTCATGGAGGAGGTTGAATCGCTGTCCCTGTAAGTGTTTTAAAGTCAAGGAGATCTGGAGCTCAGTGATAGGGTTTAGCGGTGGGTTGGGTACAATTTGGCTCATGGTGGGTCTTGATGAAATTAAAGGTCTTCTCTAACCTGAACAATTCTGTGATTCTGTGGCTTGCTAAAATGATAGATTGTGACTCATAGATATGTTTCTTATGTGTTTAATCACGTAACATTACCAGGATGTCTGATGAAAAGAAGCAGTGATTCAGGCAATCCTATATTCTCAATGTGCAATAATTAGATCTTTTAACTCCTAGTCACAAAAAGCTGCATTTGCTGTCCTTCCTGAATACTTTTGAGAGGGATTGGCTTTCTTTCTGATAAACAAGAACAGCAAAAAATCAAGTTCTTGTGAGAAATCACTTCTATGCAGCACCACTTGTATTGGCAAGATCTATGACCACGAGTTTCATGCTCAAGCAGCAGAAGACACAATTAAGATACCTTAGGACATGCTGTTTCATTTAGCTTCATCTCCTAGAGTTAAGGGCACATAGAGTTCTACAATACACCTGAGACCTATGTTTATAGGTTCATAAATGTAGCTTAAGTAATCTCAGTAATTTAGTATTTACTTATTATTATGTTCCTGGTTATTAATGAAATGTTGAGAGATTTTCCAAGTTCTGAAGAATCTTCAAATTGCAGGGCTCAAAATGAGCATCTGTATTCTAAATCACAGAATCACAGACAGTCAGTGATTGGAAGGGACCTTGAAAGTCCAATCCCACTGCCAGAGTAGGATCCCTTTGATCAAGTCGCAATGAACATGTCCAGAATGATCCTGAATTGGTGAATATGTACAAGAAAAGTTGTTTCAGCTCCAATTTTGTTTGTGGATTCGCTTGGCTCTCATGCCATAAGTAAGCAGAAATCCCAATTGCAGTGGAAGGGAATTCAGTGGTTTCCTATTGTGTTTATTATAGGCATTGTACAAACAAGAAAAACAGTCAGTTTTTTCCTGTTGTGTCCTGCAACTGCTGCTCTTGTTTCCAAAAATATCTACCCATGTGCTTGCATCTTTCTGTGATGGGAAGGTGTTTTATAATCAGGGCTGCAGAGGCAGTTAAAAGGAACTCCCATATGGTTATAAACATGCTGTATGCTCTTGTAAATCATACAGTATTGTAGCAATCATTGCAAATAGTGTGAAAGCTCTGAATGCCACTGAAGCAGTAAAACTCTGTATTGAGAGTAAATAACAGTACTTGGTAGATAATACAATTTTATGGTCAGTTTTGTGAACCACAAATTCTTTCCTTCTTGTGTTTGCTAGCCTCTAAATCAGCATTCTTCTTGTCTAGACTTTTCCCAACATCCTCAGAGCCTCTTTGAAGTTGCTTAATACAAATAAATACAATAGAAACTTAATAATTCCTTTTTTTCTATAACTAAGAAGAAATCTGCCATTCCCATGCCAAGTTAGTCATGTAGAGTAGATAGAGTTCCATAAACATTTTATCTCCTGCATCAGCCTGGGAAAGTGGAATGGGATGAAGTTATCATAGACTAGACTTTCATGGTTTTAATTATAAACCCGGCTATTGTTATGCAAAGCATTCCTGTAGTACAAAAGGAACAATGTCAGCTAATAAAGTAATAAATGGATTTACCGAAACGTGGGGGGTTTGCCACAGAAACCACCAATAGAGATCTTTTTTTCCTCCTTGCATTTCTGACCTCATTGTTTTCCAGGTTCCACTCATTTTTGTTATTTATGGGCCATCCTCCCTATGCAATACGTGAAGTCAACATCAATAAGTTCTGCAAAATCATCAGTGAGTTTGCTCTGGAATACCGCACTACCAGAGAACGAGTCCTGCAGCAAAAGCAGAAACGAGCCAACCACAGGGAGAGGAACAAGACCAGAGGGAAAATGATCACAGATGTAAGTGGCAAAATGTATCACAGTATCACAGTAATGATGAGGCTGGAAAAGGCCATAAAGATCATCCAGTCCAACCTAAAAGCAACCAAGTAACCCTAAACATCTGACATCTAGATCATGCCACTCCTACAGCATGGGGTTTGAAAACTCACTTTCATTGGGTATCTTGTACAGAGTGGTGTTTCTCTTGATGCTTAAGAGGCTCTTCACCTGTAACTAATGAACTCTGCTCTATTAGGAGGCAAAACTTGACAGTCCTTGATTATGTCGATGTTTTGGTTTATATAACTTTACAGAATGAGAGCAAAGTGAAATTGAGCATCCAAAAAGCACATCTCTGGTGTTGCACAGACAGTGCATGAAACATCCAGAAGACACTGGTAGCTGTGTGTTCCTAAGCAGCCAAAAATATGAAAAAGGGGAAAAAAATTTAGAAATGAGGTTCCTAATTGAGGACGTGATTTATATTATGAACTATTGTAGCTATTGAGGTCTTTACAACCACATTTAAAGGTATTTTTTCCCTCCACCTTTAAATATTCTTTAATCATAGCATTTTCCCTGGTTTTCTGCGCTTGGGTATGCATGAGCATGCACAGTGATTTTCTTCTTAACTTCAAAACACAGAACAGCCATTTTTGTGAAAACAGATTCTGGAGGAATGGAAAAATTGATACGCACTTTAGGTGTGAGCCTGCAAACTTTGTATGATTGCATACTGATAGAATAAATTAAAAGAAGGTTAGTTTTCTCAGTGTAGTAAAAAACATCCCCTTGATTTTTTACATATTTTTTTTCCTCTACTCTGACTCAATCCAAATAAAGTTCTAAGAAGTGCCAGTACTTAATAAAAGTTTCCATCTGTCTCACAATCCAAATGTGGAGTCTCGATTAGATGCAAGTTGTTCATTACATACAAAGCCACCCCTGCCTTTGCCATGAGGAGCCTGAAGCTCATCACAGTTTCATGGCTCAGACAACATGGGTTGACAAATAAATAGATTTGGTAATGGATGTAAATTGAGATTGGATTTATCACATTGACTCCCAATCATTTGTAGATCTTTCCTGGCAATTTCCTCTTCAAATCTGGAAATCTGCCCTATCTAGAGAAGATGTCAAACCTGTATTATCATCTCAAAAGATATTCATTCTGCTGTAGCCTCAGGTCAAGGAAGAGGCTCTGATTTTATGCAAAAGGTATAAGGTAGTCATGGGGATTTTGAAAACTTCCACTGGGGAACTGAGATCACTTTCTTCAGTTGCTTCTTGTTTTTCCTGATATGTTCTGGAGGAACTGAAAGATGATGCTATTAATCCAAGAGACTGGCAAATTCAGTGTTTATTTTTTTCCTGTAGGTTCAATGGTTTTTACTAGTTTAAGCAATACTGAGACAAGCCAGAGTGGCTGTGTTCCTGCTAAACGATGTAGGATTCCTCTGTTATCTGTCCCAAAGAACTAGCTGTGGCAAGATAGAGAGCTTCTTTATGTCCTATTCCTGCAGGAAAGGTGATGGGAAAAGGAAATATCAGCTGGCAGCTGTGCTCAGGAAATGGAGAGAAGGGACCCTTTCAAATCAGAAGGCGGCTCAGGTCTGGCAGTGAGTGAGGAGCAGAGCCAAGGACAATGGCTGTTCTCTGAAAATGTGAGAAAGAAAGCAGATAGGTCTTTTCCAGAAAAGCTTATTATTGGCAGATGTGTTGTTCAGCTCAAGACAGCATTGAGATTTGACAAGAATTCAATGCCTTCTAACAGCTAATGTTCCACCTCATGTCCTACATGTCTCCAGAAGAGGAATGCTCTTTTCCCTTGCTAATTTACAACTACATGACAATCATGTTAGCTTTAAAAAATAAGTCTGCTAGAGTTAAAAAGCACATTCTTTAAAAATCCCTTTACAGAGATACTCTCTAAAAGAGTTATCTATGCAGCCATATGGTTCTTCGGGTTCTTGCTGGCCCGCTTTAGCTGTAGCCCAGCAATGCTGCTAATTTGATTGCAGTATGTCGTAAAGTGGAGTTAAAGTTGCATCAGACTGTTTGTCACAGCTTCCTTTGACAACTTCAAAGTCTGATCTACCTCAAAACAAGTGTCCAAGTCAGCATGATGGAAGATTTTTATGGGTGAAGAATAATGAGAAATGCAAGTTTTATTGTAGTCTTGGGTTGGCCGTGGTTTGTATCTGGTCTGGATTTCCAGACTGATTTACATTTGAAGGCACTGGAAAGGGAAGATGTATCAGCAATGCACTGACATCATGTTCAGCTAGTTAAAAAGCACCAACAGTTTACATCCTGACATTGGAAAGAAATTATTTGTAGAAACTAATTCCAATTAGCAATGATGTGGAATTTTAATCCCTGCTTTCAGTGACCCGGGAGGACTGTGCAGTTATTTGGTAGTTACATCTCTGTCCTTTTGAAAGTTTCCTTGGGATTGCATTTTTATTACTTCACAATAGGTTGCTTTTAGGCAGAAGAAGATGGATGTTAGCAACAATGGGAAAGGAATAAGCCAGAACTACCCCACTTCTTAAACCCTGGTCCCCCTGCAGACTTGGAAGGCAGAGGGGTGCTGGCTCTTGGCGGAGAAAGAGTCTGCTGGCTCTTTGCATGGAGAACTTGCATCAGCCACAGCAACTGCTCACGTGGAGTAGGGATCAGAACACTGGGGAATATTTCCAATCTTTCAGCCTTTTCCCACAGAGATCCTTACATGTACTCTAATAGCTGAAGGGGACTGGGCAATGTCAGTTGAAATCTCTGTAAAACTTGATCACAAGAGAAAGATGGAACAGGGGGAGAAAGACCAAAAAAAAAGACAGTGAGCTGTCACCATTTAATGAGGAAAATTAGAGAGTCTGTGTAACCTTATATATGCCTTTAGCCAACGACAGCAGTCTTTTCAGAGACACTAAAACTAACAAACAAGCAAAATAAGGAAGACATGCAGTTAAAGATACAAGTCTGAGCTTTCTAATGATTTTTAATAACAGTGGGTAATATAAGCATATGTCTCCCAGATTTATGAAGCTCTGCTTTTTACGATACTTAAGAGTTTGAATTCCAAAATTGCTATGTAATAGAAATAATATTTTGAAATGGTAAATCCACCACATAGAAATGCTGGCCTAAAGGAAAACTAGGAGGGAGGGAGAAGGGAAGGGAGGAAGGGAGTGAGGTAGGGAGGGATATGTCGAGTGGTCCTGCTACATCCAATATTGGACGACAAAAGAATCAAACGGCCTTTTTTTTTCCCTTAAAATTACCATCTTGTGTCTGCAAGAGTTATTCAGCACAGCAATGTCATTTTATTGCTTTTTGGTAGTATTGCAGATTAAACATGTCCTGATTTATTAGTCTTTCTCAGTGCATTTATAATGCAATCAAGAAGGAAAAAGAAAGGCAGAATACATGCACCTGCACGAGAGCAGATTCTCTGGTGACACAAAAATGTTCTTCTATTTTGCTGCTTTGATTTTGCTGCTTTGACTCCTGCTGTCTGTATTTGCTGTGGATTAAGGGATCTTCAGCCATGGAAATGTGATAGGGATAGTGACCTGCTCCTGTAGCACACAGTAGGGAAAGGGAAATGGTAATGCAGGGTACTAGAGATGAGCAAAGTCAGAGAGGAATGCAGTGCTCTGAAAGTAAGTCCATAACAAATCACTTCTGACTGGGTTAAATGGGCAGAAAGGCCAGCAAGGAGAACTTTGGCTGTATAGATCATAGAATCCTGGAATGGGCTGGGTTGGAAGGGACCTCCAAAGGTCATCTGGTCCAATCCCCCTGCCAGAAGCAGGGACATCCTCAACTAGATCAGGTTGACCTTATGCAGCCTCATCTTCAACAGCTCCAAGACTGGAGTCTCAGCAACCTCCCTGCTCAAGAACTCCCCCTCCTGCTAAATAACTTATTCCTAGCATCCCAGTTCAGTCTGCCCTTCTGTCATGTGAAACCATTGCCCCTCATCCTATCACTCCAGGCCTTAGTAAGCAGTCCCTCCCTCTGCAGCCTTCTTATAACTCCCTTCAGGAACTGGAAGGTTCAGGTTCCCCCAGAGCCTTCTCTTCTCCAGGCTGAACAACCCCAGCTCCATCAGCCTGTCCTCATAGCAGAGAGGCTTCAGCTCCCTGAAAAACATAAAAAATAATATTAAATATAGATAAGTAATAAATCTAGCTTGATATAAAGCAATACTGTAATAGATTGTTGTCTGGAGCACATGCTTTTTAATGTGTGTACTCTGCTATTTCACCTTTCCCTGAGTTCCTTCTGCATCTTGTTTAGCTGAATGTGCTTTGCTCCTGCCTGTGATTTATGAAACAGCTGTAGGTATGGAGCAGAGCACAAGTATGTGCTTGCTTCCCATTCTTCTTTCTGTTTCTTACTCTTGCCAAAAAATGTGAACAGTGGCCTTCTTCAGAAGAGCTGCTTTACGGTGTCACTCCATCCCCTGGGGGGCTGGAATTATAAATAAAGTATTTTCAATGTAAAGGGAATGTACCTGATGAGGTCCCTCTGCAGAACATCTGCCTGTGTTTCTTTCTGTCAGTGCCTCTGTGCCCAAAGGACAATAAACATCTCCCTCTTTGAATAAAACATACCCTTAAAAAGTAATGTTAATGTGCTGTTCAGCACCCTCCAGCTAATCTGCTTATGGACATTGTGCTGAAACTAAGCTGAGGGCCAAAGTAAATCAGTCTTTCATTTCTACTGATGAATGTTTCTGGAACAGAATGTATCAACCCCAGACAGAAATCATAGCCGAGATGGAGATAAAGGCCGAAGTATGTGTTAGTAACACTGGGGAGGGGACCACAATCAGTGGAATGCTGCTGCTTAAAAATAAGAGAAAGCTCTCAAGTAGAAAATACATTGAATTTCTGGGCTCCTTTTGCACTTTAGAAGCAATCAAACAGAAAACACTGGAAACAAGGAGACCAGATACTGAAGGAATTGTGTTTTCACTTTGGGAACTTTCCATGTGGAGCATCTTACAACCCAGAGAAGAATCCCCCAGGCATCTGGGAACACAGTTCTAAATAGTTTGATTGTTGCCTTTAATGCTCCATGTGCCACAGGGTTTTGGTGTGCCTTCTGCATTTGATGAAGTGTAACTGTCAGGACGATTCTAAACATCTGCAGTCACAGAGGGTGAAAGCCCTGGATAACACAGGAACATTGCAGCTCTCCAGTTTATTTCCAGGATCTGATCTTGGGCAGATCTGATACCGCATGAAGAAAGAACTTTAAGCAGTTCTTCAAAGACTACTTGGTGTTTGGTTTGAATGCTCTGTTAAATTGGAAGTTGAAAAGCCCCAGCTTTAAAGAGGAATTACAACAATCACTTAAGTGGGGAGAAAAGGAATTGCCAGGCAGCTGACCTCTGTACTGTGAGAAAGAGCTGCCAGGATCTCCCTGTGCTCAACAGAGCAGAAAAAAAGGACAAGGAGGCCTTCCTTGCACTCTAAGTTTCCACGGGGCAAAACATGGGCAAGGAACCACATGGCTCAAGGGAGAGAAATGGGCTGGGTAGAGGTAGTTTCAGTTTATTGTTTCTGGGGAACAAAGTCAGAAAGTTTCCTGATGATGAGTCAGGAAGTTTTTATACCCCCTACTGATAGTGAGTGTTTTAGGTACCATTAATTGAGGGGGAAAAAAGGCAAGCTGATTGCCTGAGGACTTAATTCTTTATACACGTTGTGTATTTGTGTGCTCCCATACTTGCATAAACAATACCATGGTTGCCTTTAACTCTGTCTTGGTTTTACCATTCTGTCTTTCCTAAATCTTGCTGTTTGCCCTTCTCCACCCTGTCCGTTGTTTCTGGTGGCAGACCGATGAAGAAGAGGATGCTGAGGTATGGCTTGAGAGCATGGCTTTCCTGTGTTCCCCGTGTGCTGTGACATGTAATTTCTAACTCGGATAGTATGGACTGCTCAACTCCATCTGCTCAGCTGGAACTAGGAACCATGACATTTTTCTCACAGCTTTTTGGCTTTCATGATCCATATTGCAGTCAGCTACACACTTACCTGCAGGTTTTAATAAGAATAGCCTGATCCAAGGCCTGAATAATTGTAAGCTTCCTCATTTCATTTCCTTAATGTCTGATTACTAGACTGCAAAGTATCCTCACTACCAAAACATCATCAATCTGCTCAGGCTTGATGTGGTCTGGGTAATCTGGTCTAGTGAGTGATGTTCCTGTTCGTTTCAGTGGGGTTGGATTAAATGACCTTTGGAGAGGTCCCTTCCCACCCTATGATTCTATGAATGTTGTGGGGACCATCAGTTACCTTGGGCTATGGATCACCATGGTAATTTCAGTATTAACTGTGTCAGTCCAAGTGGTTTCATTTCATACAGTGTTCAAAAGCACCAGGCTCTACCACACAAAGCAGATTGCAATGGTTCTCCTTGCTGTATGAATTGTGAATAAGGTATTTTGGTGTCTGTAAAGGTGAGCCATGGAGCAGTTCATGTATTTAGCATAAAGTGCTTCAAAAGGTGATGTTCAGAATGACTACAGGACTGAACGTCTAATTAATGAGCTCTAATTGCTGGCTATATTCATAATAAATCAATGTATTGCTTCGAGGAGCATCTGTTGTGCAATGCATTACTGGTTCAGTGTTAGAGCTTTCCTCAATTTGCTGAACATAAACAGTGCAGCTTAATGCTGTTTCATAATGGCAGTCATTTGCTCAAGAGTTTGGGGTTGGGCAACTAAGAGAGTGAAGAAAACCTTATGGCTACAAAGCTTCTTCATAAGTGGTGATCTGTGCTTCATAGCTTGGGGCGCAGAAAGAACAGCACATGAATTAGCCTGTTCATGCCAACAATGAACTAACCTTATCTGAGTATTAACCAAGTGGTCTATGAAGACTTCATCCTTTGGGTTTTTTCCAAGATGGTATTGATTAGCTTTACAACCCATTGTGTACAAGAGACTGTTAATGCAAAGCCAGCATGTGCTTTCATAGATGTTTCTCTCTGATGGTTTTCTGCCTTTTAATTCACTTGTGAAACTGTAGCACTTGTGTAATTTCCACACCAACTAAAATTTAACAGGAAAACAAACTTCTTGCTATCAAAAATAAGCCATGCTTGTATGCTTAGCTCATTCCCTTGTAGAGATTTTTGTTTTGCTGCACAGTTAACTTGCTATCCAACCCCACAAAGTCATTATGTTAAAATAGAATCATCCTGTCACTGATTTCCAGATTAAATGCTTTCAGTTTGCAGTCTTGACAGTTCCAGTGCCTTGATCAAAGCTCTGAAAGTCTTTTCTCCCAATTTACCATTCCCTGACAGGAAAGCTCTGCAGGTTTTCATCCCTTCAGCTGCCTCAATACTATCAAGGGAATCGCTGGTGTTGTTTATTATGTAAAGGAATAAGAGAATGCAGCACACCTTCTGTCATCTGTGCTGCATCAGTTGCAGTAAAACAGATTAAAAACAAAAAAAATCATGTATTTCAGTCCCTGATACTGGGCTAATAGGACTGAGAATCCTGATGGGTAGCAGTATCTGTTGATGAGTGCTGCATCCAGAGGAGCATTTCTGCTCTTTTCATCCTTTCCTAAATGGCAGTTTTCTGCTGCATCCACACACTGTGTGTGTCCAGCTCATGGAGCTGCTGCTGCTCATGCTGTTGTGGTGACAAGGAAATCACGGGGCAGAAGCTGGGGAAGGAGAGGGCAGATTCCTAAATCTCTTGTAAGGTTTTGTTTGTTCTTCTGACCGCTGACTGCCATTTTTGTGTTCTGGCCATGAAGTCATTTGGCTGGGCATTGAGAGACTGGGGATTTTTTCTGCATTACTGGTCACGTATTTTAAGGATGCTGGCAGGTATTGTGGTTTAGAGCAATGTGAGAGTTTTCCGTGCATCAGTATGGAGAGGCAAGAGAGAAAGGTCACTTTTCCTGGACCTCTATCCCCTTTTTGCCTTGTTACTGAAAGGTGGTTGCACAGGAAAAAACACAGATTTCTTGTGTTGGGTCTCCTGCTGTTCCCCCCAGAGACCTGACACCACATCGGGCTCAGCCTGGGTTAGAGGTCACAAATCTTTTGTAGCTCATACTGTCAGGCACAGGTTAGAATTAGAAAGCCTGAGCTAATGCATCTGGTTTAGTTCTGACTGTGACTGTTGTTTCCCGTTTATTTTTGTTCAGGGTGCATGCTCTGCAAGAGTGCAGGGGCTCTTTGGGGATAGCTGCACTCCACACTGAGCCTAGAAGGGCACTTATCTCATTGCTATTCATTGCAATTCACAGTCCAGGCTTTGGCCTGTTCTCCATGCTGGTTCCTGTTAAAATAACAAATCCCTTCTCTCCCTGCAGTCAGGCAAGTTCTCCAGCAGCTCCCCTCCCTCCCAGAGCCAGCCTCAGGGGCTTCAGTACGCTGAAGATGCTGCAGAGCATGAGAACATGAAGGCTGTGCTGAAGACCTCTTCTGTCGGTGGAGAAAGCCCCACTGTGCTCGGCGTCCGCACTCGAAGCCGGGCCAGCAGAGGTAGGTGCCAGCAGTTTCTTTTTGGACATGTTTCCTGTGGTATGGTAGCCACGCAGTGGCCCAAACATAGGTCTTTTGAGGTGCCTGTGGCAAAAAGGGTCAAAGGGGAAGGAGAAGACCCTAGGGGTGTTTCCATTTTGGAAGCAGTCGCTTGGGGCACAGAGATGTAGAATTATTTACCTGAAGCTTTAACATGTGGATCACAGTGAAAGTACTTTCTGAAGGCACTGGGAGTCCATGCAGAAACCTTCACCTCTCTCCCCACGATGGAAGTAGCTGCCCAGTAAACACCCAGTAACAGCCCAACAGCATCCAGGAATCTGTGATGTGGTTTTCTTTCTTTCCTTTTTGTTTTTTATTTTCAATAGGAGGTAGCAATTCAAACTGAAGTGAAAGAGCCTTGCAGAATTTTAGGATGGAAATGGCTAGGAAAAAAATGCTCCTCCCTGCTAAACTGCAAAGGTATTGGATTAAGTGGAGACTAGGAGCTGCTGGTAATAGTCAGCAGCTGTGGACAGCCCTCTGCTGTCCCAACAGACACCTCTTACTCTGAGGTCCGTGGCGCTTTGCTCTTTCCAAGTGCCAGCCTGGGTGATTGCTGAAAGCTGACAGGAAGGAAATGAAAACCTGACCCAGTCCTCCCATTCCAACACATGATACTCTGACAGAAGAGCTCACTGGTACAGCCACTCTTGGCAACGAGATAGTGGTGTTTTTTGTCCAAGACATGATTTGCTGGTGCACCTCTTCATTTAAGCAGCCCCTCAACCACTGTCTTTATGTTAAATCATTTTACAGACACTGGATTCACAAGTTTATTTTCTTTTTGGTTTCCCCTCACCCGCTCCCATACATGTGATACCTGGGAGATGGTTTTGGAGTAAAGGTCATGCACGAAAAATTCAAGTCTTTAGTTTTCTGTTCTGGCATTTCTTTTCCCTCACATCTGGATACCTTACATTTTCTTGATTCCTTTTTGATACCACTGATAGCATATCCTGAGCATCCAGCACTAAGCCTGTGTCTGTGTATTGTTTTAAGACTTGAAACCATGATCCAGTCTAATTTAGAGGTTTTGTAGCCTCAGTGTAGGAAACAAGTCAGCTGGCTAGACTACCAAAGGTGAAATAGTTCAGGCTGCACCGCAGATTGCTGAATAGCTGAAGTAATTCACTAAATGCTAACGAGCAGTGTGTAATGAGAGTCAGACAGTGTTGCCCTGAAGAAGCAAAGGACGAGTGAGCCAGACAGGAGCCTGTCAGGAGCACTGTTGTAGTTACATCTGCTCCTAAGGAGAGCCAAGAGACAAGCAGCAGAACGAAGTGTTGATCAAAGCTGTTTTTTGACACCAGGGATGTGAGCTAGAGTAACCTTATCAGTTACACTACCTTGCAGTCCTGCCGGCCCGCTTCTTTGCAGAGCACCCTGCCAGTTCATACTGTCCACCACCCCTTAAATCATCTAAAAGCAAAAAGTAATGCAAAGATGTGTCTGACCCAGCTCTGTGGAGTATGGAGTGCCACACCCTTGGGCATGTGCACAAGGCTCACTTGTTTGTTTGTGGTTTTAACCAGAATTGCTTATTTAGCAGTTCACTTGCCAGCGACTCGTCCTGTTCTGCTCATAGCAGTTGTGCTGAGAAGGTGAATTCTCTGTGAAAGGGACAGTGAGACACGTCAAACCATGTCTTCTTTGGCCCAGATTTGAATTCACAAAACTGATTCTCTCTCTCTTTTGGTGCAGAAGAGCTGCCTTCTTGATTTGTGTTAATCTTTAACTTGTGCCCTGTCTTCTGTGTTACATCTGTGGAGGGAAACATGGTCACAAAATACTAGCAATCTTTGGCTTATATACCCTCTCTAGCAGACATCTGCCAGTTATATGGTCAAGGATAAGACTCTGAGGCTGAAAGGAAAAAAACCTTATAATTGCATTTGAGCTCTTGGTTCTCTGCTGATACAGCGGAGTGTTTAGGGTATTATTTAGAGCTAGTCTCTAGTAGGCAACAGTCTTCTCCTCTGTCCAGTTGGAAGTAGCAATGCCTGAGCTGTCTGCTGTGGTTCCAAAAGCAAAAGCAAAACCCATTGCAAAACCAGAGTGACACAGTCACTTCTTTTCTCTCTTCCTTTCTCCTAACTCATTCATTGGATTTTTCCAGGCCGTATTGGTTCCTGGAATGCTGGCAACGATGATTCACCTAATGCAACAGATGATGCAGCAGATGAGATCATGGATCGCATTGTGAAGTCTGCCACCCAAGTGCCAAGCCAACGAGCAGTGCCTAGAGAGAGGAAGCGGTCACGAGCAAATAGGAAGTCATGTGAGTAGATGGCAATTAGATTTCTCAAAATAAGCCAGAATATATACATGCGTGTAAGAACCAAACCTTCAGCAGGCAGCCATGTGTTGGTAGTGCTACAGTAGTTTGAGTGTACACTTACGATTCCCACATATTCCCCTTACTATTGTTTAAATGATGTTGTATACAGTGGGTGACTCTGTCTTCTACAGAGCTTGAAATGTCCTTAGCAGTAAGAGAAGTGGTTTGTGGTGCTTCAAAGGTCATATAGTACTTATTCATAACCAGAGAAGTCTGATCAGTACCTTAAGTGGAGACTTTTACTGTAAGGTATTGTGAACTGGGATAAAAATTAATCATAGTAACTGCAGCTGAATTATATTCATAAAGCAAAAAGTAATTTCAGATATTTCACCTTTGACAATCTTTCTCTCTCATGCTGTGTACTGTCCATCCGCAGCCCTGAAAACAAAATGTCTACTGCTGCTTGGCTGTAAAGTGGTTATAGAGGAGCTTAACTTCCACTGGGAAGAAAAGGTAGCATATCTTTAAGGTGGTTTTTCAACAGTGTAGCTTGGCCACAGGACCAAGCTATAGCTCCTGAGTTTGAGCAGCTTGATTTCATGTCTTAGTAAACGTAATGTTTTAGAGGTGCTGATCTTTTTAGACTTTGTTTTCCTTATGTGCAGAGACTGCTGCAATTCCTAGGAGAAGGATAACTGCCCAGACAACCTTAGGTTGTAGTGTTTAATGTCATTTACCATATGTGGCTTTTTGACTGCCTCTCCATCCGTCTTTTTAGCATTTCTGGGAAGTTAGGACAAAGAGGATACAACAACAGTGAGTGAAAAATCACACAGATTTTCTTTGCTGTGGCATTGTTCTGAGTGGGTGATGAAAACCATTTAGTATAAGCAGTGATTGCGATGAACTAGCATGTGCTGAGAGCAAATTCACGTTCCCCAACATGCCAAGAAAGAAACTTCTGCATGTGGCAAGAGCAAAAGCAAAGTGGGCACTCTGGGTAGATAAGCCAGACTGTAAGCCAAGAAAATGAGCTGACACTGGACTGTCTGTCTTACTCTCCATCATACAGTGTGCCGGACCTCTTTGTGGCATCACCTTCTGCTGCTACCCACCTCCCCACATGGTTCTGGTGTTTTGCACGTGCTGACTGTCCTACTTTGCCTATCACCATGGTTTACCCCATGTGAAAATACTTCCTCTGTTAGAAACCCTACCCTCATGCACACACACCAAAACCTCTTATTCCTCCTTTTTACCAGGTACCTTTACCCAATGAAGCACTTGCTGCAGGAAACAACCGAACTAGAATAATGATAAAAATCCTATCTTATTTTTCCTCAGAGCTGACTTTTATATTCATGTGATACATTATGACTTTTGTATAACATAAAAACATTACCAGTGAATGTTTAGGATGGGACTGGTTTCCATTGTAATCATTAGTGATAGAATCCAGCACTTATTCTTGTTTGTTTTTCAAAATCTGGAAGAGAACCTTAAGTTAAAAGGCAGCTTCCAAACAAACATAAAGTTCAGTAGTTTAGTGTCCCTTTCAGCTACCATGTGCAAGAGTGAAAGGAGAATGTGATTGTTGAACTGTTTCACTCTTACACTCAATATGTATAGATGATAAGTAAAGTAGTTTAGCTGTAAGTGCACTTAGTGCCATGGTCTAGGTTGTGGTGATGTCAGGTCATAGGCTGGACTTGATGATCTTAGAGCTCTTTTCCAGCCTCAGTAATTATATGACTCTGTGAAAATACACTCAGCTGGACTGATACTGTAACACCTCCAGGAAATGAACAGAGACCAGCCCTTGTCTATGCATCAAGGGAGTTAAAGTGGCAGACGTTGTTCCAGGTAGAAATACAACACAAATCCTCCATAAACATAGTAGAACTTAGATATTGAGGGATACTTCACTGATACAGATTCACTGATGCCATGATATTTATATCCGTAGAGCAAAAAGAACCTATCATCTGATGGGTTTCGTTTGCCACCTTCAATCTTCAGGTTTCCATAGAAGAGGTTGGACATCAAAGTGAAGCTCAGTTGAGATAAATTCTCTTCAATGTTGCATGTGTCTTGGTGCTTGCAGTCCTGGAAATCTGGTCAGGCTTACTGGGCATTCAGCAAAGACTGTAGTGAAGTTGGGTGTGTTTTAGCAAAATCAGAAATGATTGCAGTAGAAACAATTCCTGGGGTTCAGGTAGAGAATTCTCGTGGGTGAGGGATGCTTTTTGCTCTTAAAAAACAACACAAGAGTGTGAAGTGAAAAGCAAGTGATACTCAAGTCATTTGTAACTAGGGGAAAACACGGCTATGGAAAAGTTAAATTCAATAAATAGTTGCAATGAAAAATGAGACACCTGGATGTGTTCATTTCAGCTTTGCTAGCTGTGGAGCAGCATGACTGTCTGGTATGCAGAGAGCTCTGTTGCATCTTAATGACAGGGAAGAGGTTCAGCTCTTAGAGTAATCAGCAGATGCTGGAAATTAGGAGAAGGCAGTGAGTCAGCTAACAAGACACGTGGGAATTACCGTATCTGTTGGTTGAAGCTACAAAAGGTCACTCATACGTTCAGATGTGACTGAAGTTGACTGAGAACTAGGAGGAAGGAATCTGTTGAGTGAGAGCTGAAATGGACTACAGAAAGTTAAGGTATTTGTAAAGTGCAGAACAACTGAGTTCCTGCACTGATCTGCAGAGAGAGAACTTAGTTCTGTGCTAGACCTTTACAGGGTGGAGGTTGGCATTTTGTACCCAACTGGAAGTCATTGCCCCAAGCCAGGCATTCAGAGACCTCCTACAGACATACTGCAGTAGTGTTGTGTATGAGAATCCCTGAAGGCTGCCTCAGAACAAATGTGAGTGGCTGTGGCAGGGATTTGAAAAAGGGCCAAGAGAAAATCCTAAGGGTTTGTTAACTTGTTCAAGAGCTGATTAAGCCATGGGGTAGCAAAACCTGACCATCTAAGTAACAAGTTTAGCCTAAAGTATAGAGCTGCAATCTTCCTCCTTCTTTAGGAACTGTTAGAATTATCAAAAGTAGTGTGGCAGCAGATCAAGAGAGGGGATTCTGCCCCTCTACTCGGCCCTGCTGAGACATCACCTGGAGTCTTGCATCCAGCTCTGGAGCCCTCAGGAAAGGAAGGACAGGGACCTGATGGAGCAGGTCCAGAGGAGGCCACGAAA
>VZRI01003158.1:94933-122373 GCA_013397515.1 Upupa epops
TGCTTGTTCAGCCTGGAAAAGTTTCAGGGACAGGACCTGATAGTGACCTTCCAGTCCCTGAAGGCTGCAGAGGGACTGTCTACCAAGGCCTGGAGTGATAGGACAAGAGGAGTGGTTTCACATGAAAGAAGAGCAGATTGAAATGGGCTGTTAGGAAGAAGTTCTTTAGCAGGATGGGAGGTTGAACACTGGAACAGGTTGCCCAGGGAGGGAGTTGAGGCCCCATCCCTGGAGCTATTCAAGGTGAGGCTGGACAAGGCTCTGGGGAACCTGATCGAGTGAAGGATGTCTCTGCACCCTGCAGGGAGGTTGGATTAGATGCCCTTTGGAGGTCCCTCCCAACCCAGGCCATGCTAGGATACTATGATTCTGTTAGCAACCTTCATGCTTGAAAATGTGTTTCCTGGTGCCCTAAAGTCAAGGCAGTGGTAAAAGAGTTGGGATTCCACTGTGATGTTGCCAGCAAAGGATTTCACATAGCTGAACCGAGGAAAGAGCTCTTTAAAGATGATTTCTTTATGCAGCAGTGTTTGTATCTGGATCTTCAACTGACTCTTGAAAGCTAAACCATCCTGTAGGGCTCATGTGTGACTCTGATTTGATGGTAAGTAGCTTAGTGGTGATTGTATTGGATTGTGCTGGAGAGTCTACATGAGAACATTGCACAGAGAGAGGACTGTTCTTTTATCTCTGAGCGTCTCTCTGTGTGTACATCTTTAGCTCTTTTAGAGTTTATTACCATTGCAAATCTACTTAGATTGGGCTTCGAGTAGGTAACTATTGTATCAGAATTTAATCCAATATTCAAGTGAGACAACTCGATCAAAATGATTTGTGGTGTTTAAAAATGAGAGAACAGACATGGTACTGCCTTGTTCTTTTATTAGGCTTTGGAATCACATTCCCATAATAATACACACTGTGACTGGCCCCTGAGATATGTAAACATCTCATAAGGATTTATTGATTTATTTGAATAATGACTTGCAGGGAGTCAAACATTTTTATAGTTTTTATGTAGAAATGGATCTGAGACACCCCCGAATAATCTGTCAGACTCATGAGCATGCACTGTGGATGAGATAGGAATGTAGTCGAGATTATCTGAACCTCAGCCAAACAAGCTTAGGGCCAGTGGATTAAACTTCACTACATAACATCTCAGGTCAGGTATTTCATACTACATTCCACCTTCAATAAAAGTGAAATAGGAGTTAGCACATTGCCGTCAGGTGCCAGAATGTGGGAAGGAGCTCTGCCAAAGGACCAGGCATGGAGACAAGCTTTAGACAGGTTTTATTAACACATGGCAGCACTGCTTTGGAGTAAACAGTTTTTTAAGCAAACAAAACACTTGATGGGAGACTGTAGGACTCCAAAGGTGTGGAATTTTTCTTTAGCATTCACAGGGTGCTCCAGTTAACTTTTTTTTTTTTATTCTTTTGGTTTTTTATTTCATTATTTTTCATTTTTGTGTCTCTCCACTTACTTTTTCTGGCTATGAAAAGATACAGAAGTGCCAAAATACCAGGAGGGAGACTGTTCTTCTGGTATTTATAGCCTGACTAAAAGAGGAGTTAATGGAAATTGTGCTTTAAAAAAAATCAACCCTTACAAGAAGAAAGTCTATATAAAGTGCTTTAAAGGCAAGCGACTTCACTTTACAATTTGCAGCTGATTAGTTAGGATTTGCGTAATTGGATCCTATCAGGAGTTAGAAGAGAGAGCAGAACAATCTAGCTAGCTATGCCTGTTCAGCACCTGTTCTTCACATTTTGAAGAAGTAAAAGTATGCCTGATGGTATTCAGTATTAAAGTCTGTTTGTCCTCACGCAGAGTACGGAGCCTTAAGAAAGTCAATGCCAAGTTAATAAAAATCTAATTATTGAATGTAAACAGAATGTGGGATAAAGCACTTAGAAGTCTGGCAGCTGGAAGGTTATCTCTGTGAGATGCCAAGATAGCTAGTGGCTTTTGGATGCCTTCTAAATAACACATTCTTTCATCCTTAAGATGGCAAGGTCTTTGCACAAAAGGACAGAAGTAAACTCCATGACCTTTGCATTTTAAAAGATAAATGAATAATAGGTAATGACCACATAATACACACAGATTCCCACAGTAAGCTGTGGAAGGCGATATACCTGATCAGGGTGAGGTCTGTGCAGTCCCCTGTCTCATCTGTGCTGAAGCCAGCTGTAGGAACACAAACACAAGAGGCAGAATTACTTGAATAACCTATACGTCTCGTTATGAGTTTTAATAGTGTAAATCAATGTGTTTATTTGAGGCAGGGGGCTGAGTAGCTGGTTCTGTGTTTTCAGTTTCACCAGTTGTAATCGGTGGCATGTGTAACAGTAACTGTAAATACTCTTTCTGAGTAGAAGCATATTTATTTATGAGTTTTCATTTTCTGCTTTACAGCATGTAATTCCATTTATTTTTATGGCTTTCCTTTAAAAGAACTGATCGTGACAGACAGGGGTGGATGTTCTGCTTTCTAGTTGTTTATTTTGTTGGCAGTCTCCATGAATTTCAAACTGTTCAAGAGTGGTTGCCTGGTCCTTACACTGTGGATGTGAAATGGCCATCATTATGGATAGTTCTATCTCTTGGAGCCTCCAAAGCAAAAGGGTTTTGAACGTCTGGTATAAAAATCTAGTAAAAAAAAAAAAAGATTTTTGTAAAAGAGGCTTCAATTCATTTTCCAGTCACTGTTTTAGAGGAATCTGTGAGTCATTTCTGATTTATCTGATATAAATCTGTGAGTTTTATTCTGATATAAATTGGAGGGCTTATATCCTCAAACTTTCTGCTTGAAAGCTTTATCTTTTATAGAGAAGGAAAATCAGATACAAACTTAACCCATCCTGCACCATTACACATTCTTGAACTTGTACTGGTTGCCAGTACTTAGAGATACTGTGGAATGTAATCCATTCGGTAAGAAAAGGCATTGCATGGGTCTAAGAACCCAGAATTAAACATTTCTTTATTGCAGGGAAGAACGAGGTGAAGGTTATGTGGGAGAAACTGGCAGCTGGTAAATAGCAAGCGCTGTCAGTATTTGTAGGAAGTCGTGCTGTTCGTGTCCTCAGGTGACACAGTTCTAGCACTGACAGTGTTTACAGAGGTGCTTTTGTCATGGGATGCACTTTGGGTGCTTTTTCAGCTGTAGCTCTGTAGAAGAAGCTGGTTTTACTTCACGCAGACACATCCTCCAGGAGGTACAAACAGCTTTTTTCACTCTTCCTAGATTGCCATTCACTGCATCAGAGAATCCATCTACAACCCACTCTGTTTTCATTTTAGTTGGCCCGTTCTGAAGGTATCATCAGAGCTTTTCGGTTGTCATTGGATTCACTTCCACAAGTGGGATGTGTAAGCATTAAGTATTACGGAGATGTGAGTGGCACAGTTAGCCCTTAGTTGATAGGATCTGTATTGTGTTTGTTTTCCTTCCGTATTAAAGCGGCTTTCAAATTTATCTTTTGATTCCTTATTCTTTCCTTCCTGAAAGAATATTTACAGCATCCAAGTAAGGATTGAGCAGCAGTGAGCTGCTGTCTGACAGTATCACAGAGCTGTTATGGCAAGCACTTCATGTGAGAATGAGGAAAGACAAGGGAGTCCAGAGCTGCTTCTGAAGTCTTCTTGCAGAAGAAGAACAGAAACAAAAGTACTATTTGTGGATTTTCCAGAGCACCACCCTGTCACAGCTGCTAGTGAGAGCCCTCTGCTGCCACCAAAGAGTTTAGCACAAGCTGCTGTGCCTGCAGGGAAGGTCCAAAAGAGGAAGAATGTTTTGCACAGAGCTAATTTAAATTTACCTTGCCCAGCTCTGAGTCAACACCAGAAAATAAACACCGTATCAATGGCCTCAGCCACCTGATGAGCAGAATTACAAGATTGTTATGATCACAGTTAATTTCAACCTGGTGGCCTCATGGAGACAATGTCTTTCACTGTTCTATTTCCCAGCATGGATTTCTAATGGGGACAATTAATTGTCATCACACTGAGCCTGGATGATCAAACCTGGTCATGCTCCTCTACTGAAAAGCTCTCCATCACTCAGTGCTGAGTCCTTGAGTCTGAGCCACCCCTTAGTGGGTCAGTTTAACATTCCCAATGGCACGTAAAGGCTGTGTGCCCAAGCCATGTGTGTTAGATGGCTTCTTTCAGTATCCCATCTCCTGCCTCTTCCTTTCTTCTGTTGTCCTGTGAGTTGATAATGAATAGTATGGCCTTGAAAACAGCACACAGTGCTTACTTGCAGGCTCAGTTGTTGGTGAGGTCGTGATGCTTCCATGGGATCACTTCTGACTGCTGAAGCAGGAGGAATTAGGAAATAGGTGGCATCAAAATTGCTTTTCTTGGTTGCTTTTTACAGTGGCACTCACCAAAGTCCTAAAATTCAGGAGGCTTTTGTCAAAGAAGGCTTTCAAGGAAGGAGTTAAGTCTTCTGCTTTCCTGTTGGTACTACACAAGGTTGGAAATGTTAACAATTCCAATTGCAAATTAAATATTACTTTAAACCAAATATGTTCCTCATGTAGCCCAGGTTCCCTAAAGCAATGTTTTGAGCACCACCGTTTCAGAAGGACATTGAGGTGCTGGAGTGGGTCCAGAGAAGGGTAAGGAGGCTGGGGAGAGGGCTGGAAAACAGGCCCTGTGAGGAGCAGCTGAGGGAACTGGGGTTGTTTAGTATAAAGAGGAGGCTGAGAGGAAACCTTGTTTCTTTCCACAGCTACCTAAAAGTAGCTTGTAGCAAGGCTAGTGCTGGTCTCTTCTCCCAGATTTTTAATGGTATGACAAGGTGAAATTGCCTCAAGTTGCATCAGGGAAGGTTTAGATTGGATCTTACGAAGAAGTTCTTTCCTGAGAGAGTGGTTGGGCACTGGAATGGGCTGCCCAGGAGGGAGGTGGTGGAGTCACCATCCCTGGAGATATTTAGAAAAATGAGTACCTGGAGCACTTGAAGCCATGGTCTAGGTGTTAGGGAGATACTGGGATGAGGGCTGGAGTTGATGATCCTGGACGTCCCTTGCAGCCATGAGAATTCTATTGGGGTTTCCTGAAAGCCACTGGCAGATGAGACATGGGTTAAGCTTCCCTTACAAAGTGGCTCTTGTTCCTTTTCCACTTTGAGACTCCTCTTTATGTCACAACCACCGTTAAGTGACAGTAGGAGGCAGTTGTGAACTACACTGACATAAAAATACACAAATGCAGACAAGAATTAAGAGAATATGAGCAGTGCTGTCTGCATTGACCTTGGAAGTAGCAAATGGCCATTGCTGGCCTCATTGGAATAACATCCTAGAGAATCTGCTAAAGATCAATATATGAGACAATAGACTTGAGTGTGCAAGCTGCATGTGGATGAGTAACAGAAGATAAAACTAAAATCAGGAAATGATATGATAGAGCTGGCCTGTATTAACTCTTAGGATCTGCCCTTCTCACTGTCCTCACTGTGCAATTTACAGCCCCCCGGAATTTTCTAGCTAGAATCTGCATCACAATACAACTGGGCCCTTTGTAAGCAGGAAAATGGTCCTTCCTATGAAGACAATAATCTGCAGTTCAATTGACTTATGCATAAGACTGTAGCCACACTGCAGCTTCTAGAGCAAATGGTGCCAGCAGCACTGATGTTCCTTGTGTCTTAAAAAACAAAGTAGGGGTGAGAGGAATGTCTTTTGCTCTTTAAAAGACAACCAACCCCTCAGTAGTTATATTCTTTGACAATGCTACATTGGTGGAGCTCCTCTTTTTAAAAGCATCCCCAGTGCACTGTGAGAGCTTTGTATCTGTGTAGTCACCCAACAGGCAGGGTCAACCTCACTGAGTTCATCATAAGCACACTGCATTCTGCCAGGATATCAAATACAATCCTAGATTTCTTGATTAACAAAGAATATCGTGCCCTCTGACCCCAGAAAAACAACATTTAGTTTCTCAGTTATGGGATCTCAGCAGGCTGTTCTTGTGACAAGAGTAACAGTTCTTTTCTCTCTGTGTTCTGTTTCCGTAGCAAATGTTTTAAAAATGGCTTAAAGAGCATAGAAGGTCATTTGAAAGTCTTATTTTTATTATCACTGCCTCCAAAATACATTCCATAACTCAGTTTAATGTGATCTGCAGCAGGCCAACATTTTTACAAGCCAAGATATTATGTCTAGTCCAGTTAGAGACACAGCAGAGTTCAGTGAAGAGGGGAGCATGAAGACCTACTTTGAGAAATGTCTATAAAACACGGAAGGAAAATATATCTCTGCATTCTGTTTTGATGACTGGATGTGTTCATGACCTTTCCTAAGGTAGAGGAACCCTACCGAGCACTTTATGAGGAAACAGACAAATGTCTGAGGATGGTTGTTTAACAGCATTTCAAGTTCACCCACCTCCCAGAGCAGTCCCAGTGCAGGGAACTGCCAACAGGGCAGGGATTTGTTCTTGTGTTACTACTGATACCACATCAACCCTCTCTATCTCCAGTTCAGGAAATGTACTGAGTAATATGCATATAGTAGTTATAATTTCCTTGAAAAGAGACACTTTATCAGGCCACTTTCATCTCTGCAAATACAAAACACTTCAAACTACAAGTGGATTCATCTGTGTCAGTCTGGCCTGCTATCTGTGGCAAGAATGTACTCCCTGGATTTTCTGTTATTCTGTTTTCCCATGATTTTCTGTTATTGTCCTTCTGGTTGCATGTTGATTGTGGATACAGCTTTCATCCTGCCAGAAGTCACAGACTTTTGCAGTGTTTGGCCCCACACACTTCGTTGACAAAAGTAAACAGCCATCAGTGTTTATGGGGACCATTCTGTCACTGAAAAGATTCCTCACATCTTTGGGGTTTATTAGCCATTTTCTGGACAAGCTCATGACCACCACAGTCCTACAGTGTTTGGAGTTCTTTTCTCCTAATTTCTGGCTTTAACAGCCTAGGTCTCTGAAATATTGTAGGAGACATGAGATAAGTTAGAACAGTGAACTGAGGGATGCTAAAAACTTGTTCTGTTTAATTCCTGCTGTCTCTGTCCCAGCAATACATTGGGTATCATCATTCCTACTTGTTTTGCAGTGGTACAGACAGTACAGAATTGGAGTCGGCCCCCACTGAAAAGAACCAGAGCAGGGCATTTGTCCTTCTCTCATGCTGTATAGAGTATTTTTATTTTACTCAGTCATTGGAGGGTTACACAAGAGGTTCTCAGGCTGAGCCAGCAGGGTGCCCAGGTGGCCTGGAAGGCCAATGCCATTCTGGCTTGTATCAGGAATCATGTGTCCAGCAGGACTAGGGACAGAATTCTTCCCATGTACTGGGCACTGGGGAGGCCTCCTCTTGAGTACTGGGGGCAGTGCTGGGCCCCTCAGTTCAAGAGAGGCTGAAGCAGCTCCAGATGAGCAACAAGGCTGCAGAAGGGGCTGGACGGAAAGGCTGATGAGGAGAGGCTGAGGGAGCTGGGGGTGTTTAGCCCAAAGAACAAGAGACTCAGGGGGGACCTTCTCCCTCTTGACAACAACCTGAAGGGAGGTTGCAGTCAGGTGGGCATCAGGCTCTTCTCCCAGGCAACCAGTAACAGGACAAGAGGGCAAGGCCTGAAGCTGCTAGGGGAAGGTTAGGTTGGATGTTAGGAAGCCCTTCCTCATGGAAAGGGTGCTCAGACCCTGGAATGGGCTGCCCAGGGCAGTGGTGCAGTCCCCATCCCTGGAGCTGTTTAAGGACAGACTGGCTGTGGCTCTTAGTGCCCTGGTCTGGCTGCTGTGATGAGCTCAGATGATTTAGTATATTTGAGAGGTAGTATCTGGAGTTTCAGAGAGAAATCTTGGTTAAGTAAAGAAGACTCTGTAGTTTTCTTTCTTGTTTTTTCCAGGAAGCTGGTTTCTATTATAGTATTTTAACTCCTGATTATGACTTCTGAATATAAATTCCTGTAATTTTCTTCAGAGAGACCTGTATGTTATTGCAAATCCACATGGCTTTTCCTCATAAACTACTAATCCTGTAAGTGGGTCTAACTGAAGTGTTTCAATGACTCTATTCTGCTTGACACACATTTCCCTCACTTCATAGGCAGAAGCTCAGACCCAGTTCTCTGTACAGTATTGTTTGTGCTGAAGGGTGATCCTGGTGTGGCAGAAGGATTGGACTAGATGATGTTTCAAGGTCACTTCCAATCCCTAATGATTCTATGATTCTATGATTCTTCCAGATTCACATTCTTAGAAATAAGAGTATAAGTTTGCTTATCCTAATACATGACAATGAGCTGGGTGGGAGTGTTGATCTGCACGTGGGTAGAGAGGGTTTGCAGAGAGACTTGGAGAGAAGATTGGAGAGAAGGGCCAATGTTAATGGCACGAGCTTCAACAAGGGCAAGTGCCACGTCCTGCACTGGGGCCACAACTACCCCCTGCAGTGCTACAGACCTGAGAAAGTGTAACCGGAGAGCTGTCTGGCAGAGAGGGATCTGGAGCTTTTAATCAACAAGCCGCTGAACTGGAGCCAGCAGTGAGCTCAGATGGGAAAGAAGGCCAATGGCATCCAGGATTGTATCAGGAATCCTGTGGCCAGCAGGACTAGGGATGTAATCATCCGCCTGTATTGGGCACTGGTGAGGCCTCGTTTCCAGTACTGGGGACAGTTCTGGACCACTCACTTCAAGAAGAGGAGACTGAGGTGGGACCTTATCATGCTCTGTGACTACCTGAAGGAAGGTTGTAGACAGCTTGTCTCCCAGGCAACTACTGATAGGGGATGGTTAGACTGGATGTTAAGAAGCCCCTCTTCATAGCAAGAGTGCTCAGATCATGGAATGGACTGCCCAGGGCAGCACTGGAATCTCCATCTCTGCAGGTGTTGAAGGACAGCCTGGCTGTGGCCCTTAGTGTCCTGATCTGGCCGATGTGATGTGATGTCCTGGCTCACAGGGCTTTTTCATCCTCAATAATTCTGTGATTCTGTGTGATCTTTTGAGCAGCTCGCTTTCTTTCATTTTCTTTCCTTCTTTCTTGCTTCCTTTCTTTCTTCCTTTCTTGCTTTCTTGCTTTCTTTCCCTTCTTTCTTTCTTTCTTTCCCTTCCTTCTTTCCTTCCCTTCCTTCTTTCCTTCCCTTCCTTCCTTCCTTCCTTCCTTCCTTCCTTCTTTCCTTCCTGCCTTCCTTCCTTCCTGCCTGCCTTCCTTCCTTCTTGCCTGCCTGCCTTCCTTCCTGCCTGCCTGCCTTCCTTCCTGCCTGCCTTCCTTCCTTCTTGCCTGCCTGCCTTCCTGCCTTTCTCTCTTCCTGCCTTCCTTCCTGCCTGCCTGCCTGCCTTCCTGCCTTTCTCTCTTCCTGCCTTCCTTACTGCCATCCTGCCTGCCTTCCTGCCTTCCTGCCTGCCTCTGCATTGTCAGCATTGGAGAGGAATCAACAACGGCCTCATGGTGCACGAGGGGAGGCTTAGACTGGACATGAGGAAAATTTTTTTTCATAGAAAAACTGGTCAGGCACTGGAACAGACTGCTCAGGGAGGGGTTTCAGTCACCATCCCTGGAGGTGTTTAAAGCTCATTTAGATGTTGTGTTGGGGAATTTGGTTTAGATGTTAACTTGGTAGAGTAGGGCTGATGGTTGGACTCGATGATGGTTTGACTCTTTTCCAACCTGAGTGATCCTAAGATTCTGTCATTCTGTGATTATCAGAGCACCTCAGTTCTATAAAATGTTTGCAAACAAGAATGACAGTTGCTTCTTCCCTCACTCCTCCTGCCTTTCCATCAGACAAGAAAAGTTGTTTTACAGTGGTTCTTGTGCCCAGTTTGCAAATGTGAGCATCTGTGGGCTGAGAGAGCTGGGGACATGCTGCATTAACCTTATACTGCTTTAAATATCGTTAAGCTTGGAAGATGTTGCTGACCAGTTCTGTAGGAAGAAAGCCAGCAAGTCCCTTGTCTTTGCCTAGCTCTACAGCTCCTTTCCTGTGAGTCAGTGCCACATCCCAGCAGAGGTGTGGCAGCATCAGCCCTCCCGCAGGGGACTCCTTCTCACTCTGAAACTGTCCCCATGGGGCAGGGCTGTGCCAGCACCTGCCTCTGCTGGCATGCTGGTTGGCAGCAGGCACTCAGTCTCCTTCTCCTGTCTCTCTGCAGCACCCAGGCAGCAAAGGAGCAATGAGTCACCAGGCTCTGTAGGTGAGTCCTGCCTGGCCCTGCTCACAGCATGGGGGACGCTCCAGGTGTAGCCGTACAATGGGGAAGCACTGCTCCTGAGCTGGGAAGAGGAGGTCTGCCTCTGGCCCTGGGCAGCTCTTGAGTGGGAAGAGCTGGCGGAGCCATCATCTGCCCAGCCTTGCCCTCACCACAGCTGCTGTTCTCCACTCGAATGCCAGGCCATGCCCTGCTGTTTTGGGGCACTTTGCAAGTAGTCTCCAGGCCAGCACAAGAGCGAAAAGGTGATTCGGGCCTCACACAGCTCTTTCTTTGCCCCTTCCCTACACACAGGCCACCAGATGAAGCAGAGGGAGTAAGGGATAACCCAGCTACCCTCAATCAAGCACCTGCTGAAGCCACCCAGTCTGCCTGAGTGGAGTTTCTGGGTACTTGATGCTCTGATGGGTTTTGCATAAGAAATGACTCAGTATTTCTGACCTTGAGGCCCCAAGTAGGTAGCAACTTTAGATTTCACTCATATGTCATAAGAGGCTGCCAGGCAGGCTCCCCATGGGGTTTGATAAGTATGCAAACACTGTAGGAGAAAGGACAGGACTTTACATAAAATGGATTGACACATTTGATTAACCTCAGTAACTGGTGACATCGGTTTGTCTGTCAGATACAGGTAAGATTCATCCTACCTGCATGGTATCAAATGTTCAGTGATGCCATATTTTACCTTTCTCTTCTCCTCATGTTCTCTACACCTGTGCGTTCCCTCCTCTCCCTCCTGCTGGGAGTGTGGACAACCAGTTTCAGTTCCATGGACATGAAATCCTAATAATTTAGGGGTCTGGGTTGTGCTAGATGTCAGTAGATCAAGAAGTACTTCACCTCTAAGAGGGTTTTTAAGAGTTTCCTGTAGACTTCATTAGTTTGGGGTTCCAAATGTATTTGTTACAACATAAAGTCATCCCTGATGCTTTGCATGCAGCTTCAAGTTCTGAGTGTGTGTTTGGTACTTGAGCAACACCCAGGTATGGAGTGAACACCCCATTTGTGTCTCAAGCTAAAGCCCATTCACCTGAAAATGATGCAGTCACAGAGTCACTTGTTGCTGAAATCACAGAATTTAAAAGTTTGATGCTGGGGGCAGTGTTCAAAACACTTCATAGAAAATTAAGAAACAAGATTTTGGCCTGAATTTCTTATTTAATTCAACTGAAATGCTGCAGACAATGACAGAGATGGTGCAAATGGGATTAGCAGAGGGGAACCTTTCAGAAGAAAGGGGAGTGTGTATGAAGACTGTGTTCATTATTTGATTCAACTATGAAATAGTGACATTTTTATGCTTTTAACTTTGGGGGGTTGTTTTGTCGGGGGGAGGGAGATACCCCTTTAAAGAGTCACACACGTTTTCATAGGGATAAACTCAACTGAGTTCTGTAAAGATCCAAAAGCTCTTTTCAAAAATCTTTATGAAAATATGAAATAATAGTGCAAACAATACTCGTGGAATGGGAAATGGGAACTGAGAGATAGGGTTTCAGAGGAAAAAGATCAACCTTAAATCTTAAAAAAAAGATGAGATCTTTTTTTAAAAAGGAGGTTTTCCTTAAAATTATCAATGTCAAGGACAAATGTCTTCCTGCCTGACTGGAGTTGCTGGGTACTTGATGCTCCCATGGGTTTGGCATTGGGAATGACTCAGTATTTCTGACCTTGAGGCCCCAAGTAGGTAGCAACTTTAGATTTGACTCAGCTTGCATGTTACCTGGGGCTCTTCCTTAGAATGTCTTGCATGATTATAGCTTCTCATTTTCTTTTTTCCTTCTTTTTCCTCCGTTTCTGGAATTTATGACCCTCCAGTGAGAAGGACACTAAAGAGTGGACTGACACCAGAAGAAGCCAAAGCACTGGGCCTCATCAGCACCTCTGAGATGCAGGTTTGATGTCCCAATAGTGGTGACCAGAAGAGCTGTTCCTCTGAAGCACACAGGCTGACACCCCTTTAACATGGCATCGACCTGCCAGCCTCCACTGCTGCTCCAAACATCCCATCCCCTGATTTTAATACACAGCAAAGAGCAAAGGCCTGCAGCCAAGGCAGAAGAATGTGCTGCAGATGTGCTACAGCTCAGCACAACATCTGGACTCTACCTGGGGAAGGATTTGAGTGCTTGTAGGTAAAAAAATATGGCTTCTTCTGTCATGGTGCGTGCTGTGGGTAGGAGGGGACTCTATGTGAGTCGCCTGTTATGTGAGCTGTGTTTACCTTAGCTTTCTTTGTGCCCTGATTCAGTCATTTCAAATGCATGGCACTGCGGCAGTGCTAGGAACAGTCCTTAAAGAGGCAAAATCACTCCTGTTACAGCAACCCCAGTCTTTCGAAGCAGATTCGTTGAGCAGAGATGCACAGTCTGTGCAGCCTGTGGTTCGTTTGGGTTTTTTAAATGTTTTGCCACCAAAGAATGTAAAGATGCCTACCTTTGTGTCTGTACAGAATGAATGTGTAGGAACACGTGCACGTATTGCTGTGTACATACACTCGTGATGTGAAACCATGCTCCTGCTGAAGCTGGCTGGACCATGGTTTTCACTCCGGGCCTTACTGTTCCACCCAGACAGAAGGAGAAGAATGTCTTTTCATAGGAACTAGGTGTTACTCAGAGAGATTCCCCCATGAGGCAGGAGATAACCTGCAATGAAAGAGGGAAGGTCAGGATCCTGAAGCCCTGTGGATCAGGACACACTCACACTGTACATAGCAGCATGCACAAGGAGGAGAGGACACCCAACCCCTCCCTCTCACTGCGCTGTGGCCATGCTGTGTCTTTGTACTGTTTCCAGGAGATTTCCCCAACAGTGTTCCATGTGATAATTGCATTCAGTTCAGATTCTGAGATCGTTGTTCTCTCGCCTGTGCCCTTCATGCTGCATTTCCTTGCTGCAAGATACTGTGGTGGTGATTGTATTTCAGATGAATAGATCAGAGTATGAAATGGCCCTGCAAAAAGCCTGCTGCATTTTTGCTGTTCTTTCCTCTTTCCTGTGGTTATCCTCGATGCAATTGCAGAGGGTGCCATGGAGAACACTCCGATGTATTTGCCCTCATGTCGCTGTTTTGGAACTTTTATAATTGCCCTCCTCATGTGTGTTTGAAGAACCTTTAGTCAACTCATCTACCTTGAAGGGGAGGTCATAGGCAGCAGTGAAGATGAATTGCACACAGCCACTCAATCCAGTGCTGGAGCAGAACTGCAGATAACAGTAGTGTAAAGGGAACTTTTTAAGCCAAAGTCTGTACATGCCCAATTGATCCTCAAGGATGCACAAGATTGTCCATTGCCTTAGCCTCTAGGATTAATGATGTGTTTGCACAACAGTAGAAGCTAAGGCTTCCTTCAAGCTAATTAACTGGGGGACCAGTTAATTAGGGCAGCTAACTGGCTACCTGGGTACTAGCTAACTGGGTTTGATGTTGGCTGCAAAATACACTTGAAAAGTAGGATTAATAAATAGTCTATGCTGGGCTCCTAATGTCATAGCTGTGTTGCTTCTGACACCTCAGTTAGGTCAGGTACGTTACAGATTATTCTACTCTGCTCCCATTAAGGACAGGATAACTGCAAAAGATTGTTTAAGATAGTTGAATGAAACACCACAAACCTTTGAAACCTCAGTCATCTGTCACATTGCACTGAGCACAGCATCCAGGTGATGAGAGAACCAGGTAAGCTGACAGCACTGTGGTGGAACGTTCTGCTATGCTGTCCCTCTCTGATGATAGCATTTCATACTGTATTTGCCATCGCCATGGATCTTCACTTGTCAGAGTCAGGGGGTAACAATTCAAAGGATAGCACTGAGTTTGATCTAATTTTTCCATCAGTTTGTTAACAGTCAATTGTACAGGTAGGCAGAAGGCAGTATCTGGGTGATTATTACAATGTGTTGTGCCTTGGAAAGCTTTTCAGCTGGTTAGGAAACAGAAGGGCATATAATTAATCTCACCATGAAATAAATAAAACCTGGGCATCTGGATTTTGAAGTGGATGTGGATGTGCTGCTCACCTTTATGTCCTTTTTATATCTCTCTGGAGTATGTTTAGAACAAAGAAATGAAGGCAATGGGGATTTGTGGAGGTCTTGGAGGTCCGAAACAAGAGAAAGAGCCCCTGGCTGTAATGCTGACATTGAACTGCTGTAGCGGTTAAGCCATAAAAGAAGCCCGAGTCAATTTACATTGACAGATGTCCTCTATTTGATTGGAGGGAGAAAATGAAACAGTTTTTCAATACTGAATATTTAAGCAATTAAACTCTGCTGAACATGCAAAGCAGGTGGCTGTGGTGCCCAGTTGTAACAGGAAGCAAGTCAGTGTTTCTCTTAGATGTAGTGCAGGTCCAGTATCTGTGTCTGACACACAGCACAGATGATGAGTTAGTAACAGCTAAAAAGAATTACAGGGAGAGGGGTTAGAACCAGCTTCGTACAAAATGCTGGCACAAAGCCAGTCTGGCTCTCACAAACATTTTAAAACTACCGGTACAGCCTGATGATGGCCTTTGTTGATGATGAAGGGGCAGGCAGCAATGCAAACCCCGAAGGTTGCAGCCTGATCAGACAGATAATGGCATGCAAATAGCCAATTCCTCCACTCATCTGGAATCCTCTAGCAGGCTGAAGGGGAACAAATGTCATTCCCACAGTCAGGATACACTAGCAGGCTCTGGAGCCACCTTAGCACATGGGGCTGCTGCTTTTATCATGAACCAAACTGGGAATTTTTCCTGTAGTTATCACACTGCTACTGCATTTGATGTTCTTGCTGTGATGATCACCAAGGGCAGTGGACTTCATCTCACTGTGCATTACTGCAAAACAAGACCAGGTTATCATTCAGAAAAACTGGCATCACTTTGACAGATAGAGAGCAGGAACTGAGGCAAAAATACAGAGAAGCAAACATATTGGGAAATGGACAAGGACAAGCATGTTCTGCATGTAGGACACCTGCATATGGAGCATATGAAAGATCCCTCACAAATGTTCAATTCATCACTCTTCACCTGTCAGTAAGACCAGGCACCAGGCTCATGGATTCTGGGTGTTTTATAGCCCCTTGGCTGCTATGTGAGAGCCTTCTGCTTGATAGATCGCTGTCCATAATCCAAAATCCACCCAAAAAAGTGCTTTAATGAGGGAGGTTTCTTGCTCCAGTACCAGCTGGGAACAACATCACTTCTTTTTCTCTCTTGAGCCCGTTATTGTAAACCTCCGCGGTGGCTATCAGCAATGCAAGGCATTAGGTTTGTAGATAGACAAAGCTTCATAGAAAGTCATCCATAAATATTTGGGCAAGTGTTGATGTCCTGATCTAACAGAAATGTGCAATCAAGAGTCTTGAGCAGCAAGGGCCTTCTGCAGGGACCTCCTGCAAGGTTCAAGGGTCTGTGGCTGGACAGCACCTTAAATCCCTGGTGTGCTCTGCTCTGACCATCCCCTAGCCAATGCCAAAAGCCACTGAAAAATCATACAACCGTAGAATGGTCTGGGCTGGAAGGGACTTTAAAGATCATCTAGTTCCAATTCCTCCCAGTAGACCAGGTGGTCTGGACTTCCAGATGTAAGGCAGTGGTAGAGTCACCATCCCTGGAGGGACATGCGTTTGGGATCATCTGGAAGTGCTGTGTTAAAGGTTGGACTTGATGATAAAGATCTTTTCCAGCCAAAGAGATTCTGTGATTCTGTGAAGCTGTGGTGCTGCTCAACACATGATCCAGCCAAGGTCAAGGACCATGTACCAACAAACTGCAAACAGCTGCAACAGCTGCTCAGGGTCACAATGCCACGGCAGTGCAGGAAGTGCTCCCTTGTGTCTAGCACCTCCTCTATACCATAGTGTCAGAGCAGCAAGAGTCTACCCAAAAAGCTTTAGGAACTGGTTGGCCAGTTGCAGTATTCTGCATTTGGGGAAGTATGCTGTGTTGTTATGCTTTTTACAGTGCTTTGATTTCACCCAGATGCAGTGGACACAAAGAGGCAGCCTTGATTGAAAAAGGTAAATTAGTGATTGAAGCACCAACAGAGCATCTTTCACCCTGCTGCTACCACATGCAGGTGGGCACCCACTGCTCGCCTTCCTCCAAGAGTGTCCTGTGGTGTGTGGTCAGACAGGAGTGGAAGCATCTTCCTTTATCACTCCTGCCCACTTCCTACACATTTACCCATCCTGTTCCTAAACTGCAGCAGGCTGTGTGCATGTGGGGACTGAGAGCCTGACCTCATGCCAGCTTCAGATGTTAGCTCCAAGTCTCCAGTGTCACAAGAAACATCAACCTAAGCCCTAAAGACTATGGCTGTTGGTGTTTCTCCACACAGAAAACTGTCAGGTACTCACAGACTCTAAAAGAAAATAAACTGAAGCATTTTTGAAAGAGAAAATACTTGGTTATATGCAAATGTTAACAATTATTTGCCAACATTTGACCAACACAGTAAGGACTACCTTCACTGATAGTGACTTGGGCAAGGACTGGCACAACTGGCCTTTTGGTTGCCATTCCAAATGGCTGTGGCACAGTGGTTATCACTCTCTGCAACTCCCTGAAGGGAGGTTGTATTCAGGTGGAGGTTGGGCTCTTCTCCCAAGCAACCAGTAACAGGACAAGAGGGCTGAGCCAGGGAAAGGTTAGGTTGGATGTTAGGATGCACTTCCTCACAGAAAGGGTGCTCAGAGCCTGGAATGGACTGCCCAGGGAAGCGCTGGAGTCCCCATCCCCAAAGGTGTTTAAAGACAGCCTGGCTGTGGCCCTTAGTGCCCTGGTGTGGCTGCTGTGATGATGTTAGGTCCTGGACTGGGCTGGATGAGCTCAGAGGGCTTTCCCAGCCTCAGTGATTCTGTTCTGTTTTCATGGTTATAGCCAGTAATGCAAGGAGTTCCAGAGATATTGTATAATTTTATGTTCATGCAAACAGAAAACCCTGAAACACTGATGCTCTTTCCAATCAGTGTGCTTCACACCGAGTGGCAGATAAGACATGCGGTTTGTTTCATCACTAATGCAGAGGCTGCTGTGAAAGAAAAGGGTGATTTGTATCATCGGGGCAGCATTGGGGGGTGGGGGGCCAATTTCTCCTTTTTAAAGACTGACTGCACAGGCAGTGCCCTTTTCTGTGAGCTGGGAGTTGTACAAAAATGTAAAGTAGAAGACAGAGATGTGTTCTTTAGGCAAAGGAGAAATAAGTGTAAAATTGTGTAAATGTCACTCCTCATGTTTTCTCATGTCCTGTGTAGCATAGTGTAAAATAGCCTTTCCAGCAGTGTTATCCTGTGAATTGTAATTTAAACAAGCCATGCATGGTCAGAGAAATTATCTCCAGCTCCCTTCAGTTGAGTTGTTTTGGGTTTGTTGTTTTCTCATTGTAGGTGAATTTGTTTGACGTTAAATTTACTTGTCGGTGAAACAACCCTTTTGTTTCTTGGTTTTGTTTCATCAAGAACTTGAATGACGTTGCTCTGGAAGGTGTTTTGTCCTGCACGAAACTCACCTGCCATTTGCATTTATCCCTCAGCAGCTTTGTCACATTGAGTGTAAACCAGGGTGATTTTAGTTTGAACAGACCACTCACCTGCCTCTTCTCCCCAGTTATTCCCACTTCACTGTCTGGAAAGATGCAATCCCACTTCTTTTGTTGTTTCTGTGCCATGCAGGGTCAATATGGAAAACTGACCACAGAGTTGTGTCCAAAATGTCTTGGTATAAGTAGTTGAGAAGCTCACCTCTACAGCATTATGTAAACACATCTTGCAATAAAGCTTTGTAAAGCACTGACTGGACTGCTGCTGCTTTTGTGGGTGAAGTCAGTCATGGGAGCCTTGGTGGGAAGGGAAGGCATGGCCAGGTTTTTCCTGATCCTATAAGTACCTGCAGAGCCACAGTGTGGATGACAAAACAGCTGCCTTTAAACCAGCTGGGTGGCCCAGATGTAAAAAAACTGCTCTTTTAGTCCTGGTTTCACAGTTTGAGCCTACATCCTAATCCGGTGTGTGTGTCTCTGGTTCCCAAGGATTTCTGTAATCCAGCCCTACAAATCCTTCCTAACCACACAGGGTTAATGCCTGGCCTGGAGTTGCGTTCTAATGTAAAACTACATTGTGTGCAGAACAAGTTGTGTAAAACTGGGAGATTTATAGGAGCAAATATGAACAAAATGAAAAACTAGACCAAAACCCCCCAAATACATACAGAAAATAATTCTAATGATTAAAATCGTTATAATAATTTAATTATAATAATATCATAGGTATAGTGTACAATTACAACACTACAATATTACAATATCCATGCGATATTGTATTACAGATTGTATATTACCAATAGAATAATACAGTTATTACAATAGAATTTAAATATATATTTAAAAATATGTATATAAAATATGTACTTTTTTATTTATCAAATAGCATGAAAGAGGAGCATTTCAGCTTGCTCCTGCATCAAGACGTGAAGCATATACTGTGTCTGCCAGGACTTCATAACTAAGGGTGACCAGTAAATGAGACGTGGCCTTAACACATCTTAGATCCATGTTGTGTATCCCCATGGCTTGGAAGTTTCTGGTGGCCACCAAGATGTGGGCCTGGGCAGGCAGTTTTCTCTATTTGGTGGTGTTGGATTCCCTTTATTTTCTTGCAATTGCCCAGTCCTTCAGAGAGTCTGAGCTGACAAACAAGACATCCCCAGCCCTACAGGGGGTGAACTGTGCCACAGGAACTCATGCATCTGCTCAGCCTGCAGGTTCAGTGACTACAGTGAGGGGAGGTGGACAGAGTAACATAAAGAAACTCTAACTGCTCAGCTTTCCACTGCCAGTCCTGCAACAATCTGCTTGTGATAGCTTTTTAGAGTTGCACACGTAATGAAGTCAAAACACATTATTCAGAGGCAGCTACACATGTTCACAGCAGCATCCTGCAAAGATAAAGTAGGTAATTGAAGACTCTAAGAAAGAATGTTCACCTATTGCTGCTGCAATTGTAGGAGCCGATACAGAACGCCAGATACATGAGCCTCCCCAGGGGAAACCACCGCCTTCCTCCCTTTTAATTAGTTTCTGAAGTTCTTTACAATAAAAAGGTGCCTTTTGGGATCCAGCTGCATCCCTGAAAGAGCTGCTCCACATTCCAGATGGTGTAAAGTCTAGAGGATGAAAGGCCACCAGCCAGAAATGTGGTAATGCTTTCTAAAATAAATATATAAACCACGTTTATTGGCCAGACACTTCTCTATAACACAGCACATCCATTAGCAACCCCAGATTCCAGATGTGTAGTGACAATGTGTATGTAGATTTTTCAGACCTGGTGCCCAGTCAGCATTCGTACCCTTGTCACAGAGCAGCTGGAGGCCCCGTAGTGAGGGAATGAGTGAGTGGGCAGCTTACCCACTGCACAGCTGCATGTCCTGCTCACTAGACCCTTCAGAACACAGAACTGAAGAGAAACAAGACAGCATTTTTTTCCTATTATACCTTCTCTAAGTTTTCTGAGGGGAATACAGTTTGGAAGAGGGCAGTTGTTGCAGCTTTACTACCTCTTGTGAGTTTCTTCCAAGGAATTGAGGAATGATGGCTTAGTTCCATTGGTCAAGCAGCTGATGAGATGGACCTGTGCTGGGAAATCCCGAAAGGAATCATCTGCCTGAGGTATTATGCCAATGAGGGCCTCTCTTACGGGCTTTTCCATAAGGAGTTTTGAGCAGGACTCATCCATCTGTAGTCATACTCTGTTCAGTTACCCTGCTTTTCAGTCCCCTAGTGTTGGAGGGGCTGTTTTCTTTCCCATCATCCACCCATCAACCAGTACCCCATCAGGCTGGCTCAGTTACTGGAGCCGAGTCAATAGGGACTGTTTATGAGGGCCTGTAATGAGGGGGAATGGTTTCGCATGATAGAAGGGCAGATTGAAATGGGCTGTTAGGAAGAAGGTCTTGAGCAAGAGAGGGGTTGAACACTGGAACAGGTTGCCCAGGGAGGGAGTTGAGGGCCCATGCTTGGAGAGCTTCAAGATGAGGCTGGACAAGTCTCTGAGCAACCTGAGGATGTCCCTGTTCACTGTAGAGAGGTGGGACTGGATGCCCTTTGGAGGTCCCTTGCAACCTGGCCCATTCTAGGATTCTATGGTAAGAGACTTTATCTAGAAGACACCATGGAGCACATCAATGTACAGAAGAATTTTACCCACACTAGGGAGGGTTTCTTCCAGTGTTCCAGATGGGATTCCCAGGATCACCAGACACATCCTAAGTCATTATTGCTGTAACGATGACCTGAAATGTTTCAACCATTTAACCATTCATTAAAACAATACAGATAAGTTTATAGGCTTCTCTTGGTAAGTGTTTACATCTCTCTGCCTGGACAACAGCCAAACTGAGTGGTCAATTTTATCTATCTTTGTTTTGTTTGATCCATACTGAAGGTGATTCAAGAGAAGCAGCGGTTAACAAGCAATAGTGAAAAAGAAAATAGCAATGAAATCCAAAGCTGCTTCAAACTGGACAAACATGAATGCAAAGGTGAGGTTAAAGCCACATCACAGCCTCCAGCAAACAATATACTGGAGCTGGCTCAAGGCAGGATCAACCAAGCCTTTCTTGGAAAAACAACATGTTTGCTTAACAGCAGTGGCTTAAAATCTTCTCCCAGGTACCTGGAGCTCAAAGCCCTTCCAGAGCCAGGCAGGGCTCAGGTCTGGGGCTAAGAGGTGCAAAGGGTCAGAATTCGTCTGTCGCCACAAGGGAATGTGCTGTGAATGTGTGTTGGATATAAAGGTTTGTGCTAAAAAGCCTGGGGTGAGCTGTGAAAATGCATTTCTTGCAGGTATTCCAACACTACAGCAGGGTGCAAATTTGCCTCTAATAAAGAGATTAAAGATTGAGACCCTTGAAGGCAAGGTCAAGAAAAAAAACAAAGTGAATCGTCCTTCGATCCCAATCCAAACTTCCTCTAAATATGCACTGGGAGGCTGAAATTATCTTGGCAAGATATCGCAAAGGAAAATTATTGTTAGAAAGAGGCCCTGGATATCCTTTCAACAAACTTTTTCCCCACATAAAATTATGGAAAATTATTGACCTCACAGCAAAGTCCAGAAAGAAAGACAGAGACCTTTTCTTGCAAAGTGCCAAGATACCTACTTGAACATGAACTGAACGTCTTGATGTAGGTCCTTTGGTCTAGAGTACGCTGCTAATTATAGGGAATAATAGCACGTTAATAAATAAAACTCTAAATAATTAGTGTCAGCAGTGATGATCTGTATAAAACCAGCTGTGAGCAGAATGATAAAGAAGGGATATTGAGTGTCAGGCAGTAGTGACCACAGCCAAATCGATGTATGATGCTGTTGGCTCAGTGAGCAGTGGAAAGAGTCTGATGGCCTTCAGTGAGGTGGAATCAAGCCCCCCAAGATAACTATTAGAATGTTACACTTGGTGGAAAATGGGATTATTTCTCTGAGAAGAAGGCCCTAAATCATTTTAGTCTCACCAGTCTCACCAGGAAATTCTCTTTCAAGAAGGGAATCACACAGTATAGCCTGAAAACTAGGAGTCAATCCTTGTTTCAAGAGGAATTATCTCAAGTGTTCAGATTATGAGCATGTGGGACAAAACACAGCTACAGTCTGGAAATTCTGTGTCTTTTTAGAAGCCAAAGACTGCAAAGTCTGGAAACAAAACAACCTGAAGCAGTAAACTGCAATAGTCTTATTGGTTTATACTATGGAACATGGCAGCTGTTACATTTCCTCCCAGGAAAATACCATTTCAATGAAAAGTCTGTCACTGTTAAGAAGTTCTTTACCATCTATTTAGACAGACAGTGTTGGGTCGTTTACTAAAAACTACTAATTTTAAAGCTGTTTTTAAGAACTACTGGTATAAGAAGAAATGGGGTCAGGTTGTGCCAGGAGAGGTTGAGACTGGACCTTAAGAAAAACTTATTCCCAGAAAGAGTGGGGAGGCCTTGGAACAGAGTGCCCAGGGAGGGAGTGGAGTCACCGTCCCTGGAGGGGTTCAACAAACTGGCAGACAGGATGTTTCAGGAGATGGGGTAGTGGTTGGGGGTTGTAGCGTGGATGGTTGGACTTGATCTTGAAGGTCTTTTCCAACTGTGATGATTGTATGCTTTTAAGTTTCTTGCTATTCAATTTAGCTTCCTGTACTAGTTCCATCTCCAAACCTGCATCTTCCATGCAATGCTAACTCTCTTTATGGTTGTTTTTTACCTCTGCTAAGGTGGGAATGATTTGGGTGCCTATAAAATGATGTGCTAACTGCTTGTTATTCAATAATATCCTATATTTATGTGTCCCATAGTATCCTGTGATTTTTTTCTCAAGATAATTAAGTTATTCATAAAGATGATTTCATTATCCCAGTTAATTTGAGAGTAGGCTTTACATTAAGGTTTGTAAAAGCTAAATATTGGTATTTTCAGATATCTTTCAGCAACGTTAACCTTTTAGGAAACTGGTTGACAGAGTTCCTTTGGGAGACAATCCTGTAGGGCAAGGGAGTCCTGGAAGGATGGACATTCTTGAAGAAGAAAATCTTTCAGACTCTTAACAGGCTGTCCCCAGAGGCCATAAAACAAGCCAGAAGGGAAGAAGACCAGCCTGGCTAAACAGAGACTTTGGCTGGAACTCCAGAAGGAAAGGAAAGTGTGAGGCTTATGGAAATTGGGCAGGTGATTCAGGAAGATTGAAGACCTCGTGTCCCTATGCAGGGAGAAAAGTAGAAGGTCCAAAGCCCAGAGCTTAATCTGGCTACAGACATGCAAGACAATAAAAATGTTTCTATAAATATATTAACAACAAAAGGAGGACCAAGGAGAACCTCCATCCTTGCGTTGGATGCAGGGGGAAACACAGAGACCAAGGATGAGGAAGAGGCAGAAGTACTGGATCCTTCTTTGCCTCAGACATTAATACTAAGACCAAGAGTATACTGAGTGCCCCTTGAGCTGGATGACTGGAAAGGGAGAGCCACATAATCCAAGGGAGGATGCTTAGTGATGTATTAGACTGCTTAGATGCATACAGGTCTATGGATCTGGATGGTATCAGCCCAATGGTACCAAGGGAGCTGGCCAAAGTGCCCACTCAGCTTCTTCCTATTGTCTGTCAGCAGTTCTGGGTAACCACAGAGATCCCAGTTGATGGGAAGTTTGCAAATATGACACACATGGAGGGCTGGAAGGATGATCCAGTGAACTACAAACCTGTCAGCCTGACCTTGGTGTCAGGAAATTTTATGGAAGCAGTCATCCTGAGTGCATCACCAGGTATGTGCAGGACAACCAGATGGCACAAACAGCTTAGATTCCTCAGCCTCTGGGATCAGTGTGCAGGACTCCTGCTGAGGGGAGCGTCTTCAGCTTTGTGGCCTATGGATGTGTTTCTGTGTGATCTTCTCTAAGTGATTCTGCTCTAGCAGGAGGGTGGGCTAGATGATCTTCAGAGGTCCCTTCCAACCCCTAACATTCTGTGTGATTCCGTGTGTGTATGCTGAAGATGTAGAAATGCTGGGAATAGAAATGACCAATTATTCTCCTCAGTAGAAGATATCCTCCTTACCTTTTTCTCCCATCAAGTAGCCCTAGGGTTCCTTCAAGTAACATTTTGTACCCTTAGGATGGCTAAAAGTTTTGATGCAGTGCTGATAGAACACATGAGGGCAAGGACTAGAACAAGTAGTTTTGTCCTGCTCCGGCAGGGGGGTTGGACTCGATGATCTCTTGGGTCCCTTCCAACCCCTAACATCCTATGATCCTATGATCCTATGATAAGTAGGAGGTTGCAAACAAGATGCCAAAGAGACTTTTCATGTCAGCAAAAAGGCAGAGAGAGCCCACCCATCTTAAGGGGGTTGGATATTGTGGAGATGGCTGCATTGTGCTCTGTTGCACCAGACCTCAGTAAGGATTTCAGTCATCATCTGGGAGGATTTTATAGATGTGTATCTCCCCTGGGCAATCAGATATTGGAGTGGGATTGTGTCTGTGTTTCTGAATGCTCAGTGAAATGTGAAGTTGATCATAAGGGATCTCACAAGTAATCACTGAGAAAATATTTGGTTAAACTTGGGATTGGTTTCTGCTTTGTCAACCCTGATGAAGATATTTCCTCTAGTAAACTGACTGGGTCAACAGACACAGACAAAGTTTAACATAATTTGTCCCAGTGGCCAAAAACGATAGAGGAAGGAGGAAGAAAAGAGTGAACTAGCTCTGTGGTCTCCTCAGTCACACTGTTAGCAGCTTAACTTTCTCCTTGGCAGTGAGAAGGGTGTAACTGAGGAGAGAAAGCTGGCTTACGGCACTGCAGAAAATGTATGTTTTGCATAGAAGGGTCACAACTTGCAGGAATCTAAAAAAATCTTCTCGGTTATGTTGTTCTTGACAACACTGACATCTTTGCAGTCTTTGGGGTAGTTTTCTTGCAGCATATGAAGAGAATAGAAGTCCTTAAGAAAATTCTCTCACTCCAGGTAGAGGTTCTGGTTTCTCATTGTCCTGTGTTTTTGTTTCTGTACAATTTTTGGCAGTAGATTCCAGGAATTCATTGTAAATGATCTGTGCATTTCCTTATGTGGTCTCTGACACCCGAGTGTTGACCCAGGAGTAAAAACAGACTTCACGGAGGAAACCCCTGACAACATGCAATTTCCCAACTAATATCCAGTTCCCTTTTTCTGTGCTTCCTTCCTGGGATTCAGAAAGGAGTTGTCACAGACAGGCCCATTGGCTTGAAAGACTCATTTTCTAATCTCAGCTTAATATCTAGTTCAGAAACTACTACCAACAAGGGAAGAAGTGAGCAAGGAAGCTGGTGCTCATTCCTATTTAATGCAGAACACTTTCTGTCTAGATTCTGTAATTACTGGCACAGATAAATGTAATGACTTTGAAAAGGAGAAATTGAATGTAAAAGTCAGCAGAAAACATGGGATGTTAAAGGGCATGAGATAAAAATATTGGAGGTGAGGTGTTGTGTTGTGGATCTTGTCTGAATCTCCCTGCATCCCACCTGGGTCACCATTAACGTTGTGGGTCAGAGACCCTGACCATATTTTAACCAAGAGCTTTTAGCTCAAGCATCAGACACACAGGGAGGGTTTTAACCACTGATGAATGAATCTGCAGGCAGTGAAAATACTGACTCCATTGGAAGAAGAAAGGCACACAGACATTTTCATTCACTCCCCTCACCACGTATCAGAGAAAAACCCCACACCAGACACAAACACAAACATACAGTTTCATCACACTGCTCCTACACCGAAGTGAGATAGAAATATCCAGAACATCTTCACTGTAGACAGCTCCTGTCAAATTTCAGGGGTCATGCAGCCTCCAAAATCTCAGTGTCCAGGGATATTTTACAAGTCTGTCTCAATCCTCATAAATCTTCAAGTTCAGAATTGTCACAGTCTCAGCAGCTGAGCCCAGGTAATTCAGCAGACCTTGACATTTCCTTCCACATGTGTTCCAAAGTGGTGACACTTTCTCTCAGCAGCATCTTCAAACAGACATTGAGATGGACAATAGGAGGTGGCTACATGAACCAAAGCCCACTTTGGAGTAATATTCGTAGGTGTAAACCTAACCTTCTTCCCACAACATTTCCTAGGCCTCGCTGGCATACCATGTCAATATTCTGGCTATCCAGATGCCTGTACCCTATGAAACACCCTCTGCTCTATCAGCTCACTCATCTCTATAGTAGCAGTAATCATATTAATATTTATCATCTGAGAAGCCTTTGCATCTAAACGAAAAGTCCTACAACCCAACTTAAGCACCACCAACATTGAATGGATCTATGGTTGCCCACCACCCTACCACACTTCAAAGAACCTGCTTTTGTAAAAGTACAAGAAAGGAAGGAATCGAACCCTCATACGCTGACATCAAGCCAACCGCATTAAACCACTCATGCTTCTTTCTGTATGCAGTGTTAGTAAATAAATTCTACAGTCTTGTCAAGGTTGTATAACAGGTGAAAACACTGTACACTCCTCATGGCCAAGTTGCTTAGGACAAGGAAGAATGAGGAGGGGGCAGAAACTTCAAACTTTTCAAACCCAAACTTTTCTGCATAAAACACACTAATTGAACTTACAGATTCTACCCAGCTTTAAAAGCAGAACAGGTGGTGGTTTAGCCTGGATGTTAGGAAGCCCTTCCTCAAGGAAAGGAAGCTTAGACCCTGGAATGGACTGCCCAGGGCAGCGCTGGAGTCCCCATCCCTGAAGGTGTTGAAGGACAGCCTGGCTGTGGCCCTTAGTGCCCTGGTGTGGCTGCTGTGATGATGTTAGGTCCTGGGCTGGGCTGGATGAGCTCAGAGGGCTTTTCCACCCTCAGTGATTCTGTGATTCTGTGTGACATTATGGAATCCAGTTTGGGAAACTCAAGTAGCTAGAACTGATTTGTAATTTCTTGATAAGGAAACTAAAGCACGGCTTGGAAAGGTGGTCAGTCTTGATGATCCACCTGGACAAAACCAGAAATATATTTTTTTAAATGTATTTTCTGTGTTTTCAAACAAAATTTGCATATTTTAAATTTTAAAAAAGAAACCAACATATTAGTCCTGTATTTGTGATAAATCTAAAAGAAAGAGCTGGCCTGGAAAATGTCAAACTTAAGATTTTTATTTTCAGAAGGTTTGAAGCTTTTCATTTTCTCAGTATGAATTAAGATTCTGGGACTGTTAATACCTGAAAGTTCTTATTAATGGAACAGGAAATTCACTGTCTGTCTGCTGCAGTGTGAACTTTTTGCTGTGGCAACCTGTGATGTTTGAGCTTGCAGTTTCAAGCTGAGCTTTTGCACCTCTGCAAACAGAACCAAAGGGGTTGGAACTTCCAGTTTCAGTTTTCTGGCTCCTCCTTCTTGTTCACTGCATTTTCATTCTGTGTTCCGAGAGGACTGATTTTGCTGTACTGAACGTGGCTGCCATCTTGCCCTGGAAATGTGGTGAATTTAGAGAGAGTGGGAGCAATAGAGATCCTCAAGGATCAGCAGAAGGGAGGTTTCATCTGAACTCCATGGTTTGCTGAAATAGAGAGAGCTCTTCCCCTGTTCATGGCTGTAGGAATCATCAATCTGGAAAAATGGAGGACTGGTGTGGAAGCACATGGAATAGGAACTGGACTTTAAATTGTCCGCTGACACTGTGGGATCTGTGCATGGGCTGAATGGACTCCACATTTTCACAAG
>VZRI01003159.1:1939-23517 GCA_013397515.1 Upupa epops
TGTGGCAGGGGGATTGGACTAGATGAACTTTCAAGGTCCCTTCCAATCCCTAATGATTCTATGATTCTATGAGAGTAACATAGTTTGATAGTGTACACTGGCAAAAGCATTTGCATATTTATTGGGTATCGAGTTGTGATTTAAAACTAAATAAAAGGCTTCATCATCAACCAAAGCATGCCTGAACATGTTTTCTCTCATAGTCTTGTCAGTTGTGTTGGAGAAATTTCTCAGTGAAATTTCTTGACCATCTGATAACAGTTAAACTCATCACTGATGGAACTCTGTTGTTTGCCTCAGTGGCTGCCACTAACTGATTTTTTCACTTCTTAATCTTGTATTTTGACATATCATTTAGAGCTCAGATACGGCAGCTCTATTGTGTAACCAGGTTTCATTATATGTCATTTACTTTCTTGAAGACAGAACATAGAATTGTTTTGCTCACAGAAATTCTTTTTCATCTGGTTTTAGAAGTATCTGCCATTTTATAGAGGATAATATACAGTATATCCACTTCTTGCATCATTTGTCTTGAAACCATTTATTTCCTCTTTATCTGCTTTTCTTCAGTTAACATTCATATTTTACTCTCACTAATGATAATTTATCTCTCCTTTCTCTTTATGCAGTTGGCCTTCTCTTACATTTGTCTCCAAATGAAGTTGATATTTCTCTGTATGTTTTCTTCAAATCACTTACAGGCTGGCATGTGTTTTTCAGTATCTTTTATTTTTATCTTTAGTCTAATGTCGAAGAAAATGAAAATAATCTTGTAGTTAGTGTACCGTGTTTAAGGAAGAACAAGAGAATATATTTTTTTATCTCTCACTAGAATATTTGTCATTTATTTTCTCTAAACTTCAAGTTTCTTAAATGAACATCCCTGTAGTTATTAATTTTGTATATTATCATACACAGGCATATTTATAAATGTGATTGTGTGCACTCATCTGGCCATTCATCCTCTGCTGAGGTTTATTGCAGCCAAAATGTAGGACATTGCACTTGGCCTTGTTAAACCTCATCCTGTTGGCCTCTGCCCATTGCCCCAACCTGTCCAAATCTCTCTGCAGCATCCTTCTCCCCTCCAGCAGATAGGCATTTTCCCTAAACTTGTTATCATCTGCAAATTAACTAAGTCCTCTCATCCAGATCATCAGAAAAGTTGTTGAATAGAACTGGGCCCAGCACTGATACTGTGGGGACTCTACTGCTCATTGGACACCAACTGGATGTAGCACCATTCACAACCACTCTGTATGCCCAGTCATCCAGTCAGTTTTTAACCCAGTGGAGGGTGTACCCAGTAAAAAACATATAAAACCATAGTCAACTCTCACTTATATGACAAGTTACACTCCTAAAATCTGATTCAGGATTGGATAAAAATCCACTGTTATAAACATGATTACAGTAACACAAGGGATAGCAGATTAATGGTGATTTTACAATGGTCTATAGTATCTAGATTGCAGATGGCATAGGTTTAGAAACAATCCTTATCTGTTTAACATCTTCCAGTGACACAGTAGGCCTGAATCACATGTTTGTGACAGCATGTTGAATGAATTGAATAACGCAAGGGATGACACTTGGCAAAAATATTAAGGCAATAAATGCACATAACAAATAAAACAAAAGTGGTTTCACCCAAGGTGCCCCAGGCAAACAAGACCATAAGTTACCGTTCCAAACATTCCATGTCTGAAAAGGGGCATGGGCTAACTTCCTAATATCTGTGGTCAGTTGGGGGGGCCATTTCACCTATGTCATCTATTTCCAAGCAACAATTTGAGGCATTCAGTTTTCCACATAGCCCCCACTCTTCAGCTAATAGTCTAAAACCATATTATTTTGAAAGATTGAGGTGCACATCCTGCTGAGATTGTTGAGTCAAAAGATCTAGGGCATTGGCTGTCTGGTTGGTCATAATTTCTAATACTGCTTCTAATAGAATTATACAGTTCAAATTGTAAATTTGCTCTCTTGCCTCTGATATTGGTTGATTAGGATTCCAAGTTGCAGGCCAATAATGTTCAATTATTGTTTCAGGAGACCATTCATTCTTCCCCCTCTTTTGCGTTCCACCTATTTTAATCTCAGAAGATCACTTGTTACAAGCAATCTTTACATCTCCAGAATCATTATATAATCTGACTCCCAACTGTGGGCCACCTGTCTTAGGGAGGAGGAAAAACAGGGATCAGATGGTTCCTATATAACAAATGCCTGATCAGTTTGCCAGTAGGTGTTTATAGATAGTATGTTCATAGATCAAATAGTGGCTTCTTCTGACTTTGGACCCACTGACAACAAGTCTGGCTTTGGGAACTTGTAATAAAATGTATTATCATTCCCTAAAGGGCTAAAGAAAGCACTTGGGCTGTTGTTATCTACCCATCTGATAAAATACCAGGACCTGGTATTGTTTCTCCACTTGCAAATCTGATAGTACACTTGAGTTCCAGGCCATCATACTGAAAAAGTATCATTTTTGTTCCTCCAAAACCCCTTAAGCTATTTATTACATCCATTATTAACAAGCCACTTGCATACGTAAATCCCCTTTTCTTTGTTAACCAATTTGCTTGTAACTGTCGACATTTGCTTTCCCCCACATCAATCCCCCCTTCTGTGTATGACTTGAACAATAATGTTTTATGGCAGGAAACTGAAATGGTCCAGATCTCTCTATCCTCCCAGATGATATTGACAGTTTCATTGTAATTGTTTACAATTTGTGCTCAGGTGAAAGGTATAGAAGTCCATGGCCAACTTCAGAATCCTAGGGGCTTTCCACAAACCCAGCAATCATTCAAAATATTGTTTTAACAACCTTGGCTAACAAAAGAAACCTGTTATTCTTAAAAGGATCATGTAGATGGGAGAAAGGGGAGAGCATCAGTTTTTCCTTATCCCCATGCAAAAATTCCCAAAACAGCAATATGATTGAAAATAGCAAGTGTTTTTTTCCTTTCCAAATACATTTGTTTACTGAGGTGTCCAATGCCAGTGGGACTGCTCCCACAGTGGGGAGTTGAACCAATACAAGCTGGAAAGTAAGACAGGTTTCTGGGGTGGTTAGGACCATGTCAGGCAGGTATCATCTTTTGGACTTTTGGGTAAAATGCTGTGATTTTTGAGTATCTGTTAACTCACCAGCAACTGTTAACACTGATTGCTTCATCCCATACCTATTTAGCCCACCAAGGCTTGTGCAGCTTAAGGAAGTGTTTTAATAGACCATTTGTTCTCTCTACAATTCTGTTCACCTGTGGGTAATATGGAGTATGGAATACCCATGACATCTCTTCTTGAGTGGCCCATTCCTGAACCACCTTGGCAGTAAAATGTGAGCTGTTACCTGATTGGATCAACCGTGGTTTGGGGAAGATTCCAAACCATTCACTTAAAGCCTGCATGTTGCTTTCCCCTGTAGCACATGCCCTGGCCTGCACCAATTGGGATATTATTTCCACACCCACTAATGCATAGTGTTTTCACTCTGATCTTCAAAAGGGTACAATATAAATAAATTTTTTCCGTCTCTCAAATGATGAGGGTCACCCTTCAAAGGGTGTTTGCCCAGATGGGTGCAACACAGCTCACAGGAAGATTCATAGTTTCTTGCATTCCTCCCTGGTAACCAGCCATTGTCTACCTCGTGCAGCACAGAATAGGTCCTTAGTTCCTGTGTGTTTCCTATTTACATGTAACCATTCTAATAAGTGTTCCGAATTTTCTGTTTTTTGGATGGTTTGCAGGGGAACCAGTCAAGCTAGTTCGTCTACCTTGGTGTTCCGTTGTTTCACCAGAGTATCATCCTGTTGATGAGATGCTACCCAGAGTACTGCAAATTTTCCTTGTTTGGCAATGGCAAGGATATCCTGCCATTTGCTCTTCTGACATAATGGCATTACCTCCCACCCATTTTGCTCCTAAAATGGCAGCCATTAGGTACACCCTTTAAAGACAGCATAATCAGAATCAGTGTAGAAACAGACTGAGTCTTGTGTTGAAAAATGGTCCACCCAGCAACCAATCCCCCTGCTTGAGCATTACCTTCTCCTTAAACAACAATCTGCTCTTTAGTGTCTATTTGGAGTGCCACAGCCTTGCATTTCCAAATCTTTCCTTCTCATTTTGATGAAGCGTCTGTGAATGAGACATTCTGCAATTGTTCAGAAAATGGGGGAGCTACTTGCATCACAGATGATAGCTTGGGTGTTTCTCTATCCAAACTTATTTCACTGCTACCGCAATTGCTTCTTCCTGGCAAAACATATTTTTCTGCAATGCGACAAACTGTTTCCTTGAGGGGCAAGAGAAAGAAGAAAGTTGATTTTTCGGTTTTTCAATCTATTAGTTAATCTGTAATAGTTAATCTATTCTCTTTTATCCTACCCTTTCTAAATACCAGTCTCTTTCTTGTCATTAGGCATCCAGAAGCAGTGGATGCTTTTCAATATTTTAGTTATATGTTTAATTTGAAATGTTACTTTTGAATTTTTTTTTAACATAACTTAGAAAAATAATTTAAAGTGTTTAATTTTTGTTGAAAACTGAAGTAAAATGACTTGGAGATAATCAGAACTGAGGTGATACAAATCATACTGCAGAAAAATATCTAATAATTTTCATGATTGTAAACTTTATCCAAAGTTTTTTTATTTGTTCCTTTTTTAGTTTGATCATTCTTTTAACTGAACTCTATTCAAGGCCTTTCTGTTAACACCATTTTTCACACTGCATAAGTAGATGGCATCATTACTTGAAGCTGACAGCCACAGCCTACTGCTTCGAAGTGTCCATCTGCTTTCAGAGCATCGTCTGGAGCTGAGGATCAACTTACAGATGTGGAAGAGTTCACTGTATAAATATCATGTATTTTGACAGCAAAGAACATGTGTTTACTTCTTATAACAAAACACAACAGAAAGGGAGCAAGAGAGGATGTGAGTTACTGTAGTTCAGATATCAGAAGAAATTTATTTACTCTTCTACATGCCAGAGAAAATATATGGAAAGTAGGTTTACTAAAAACTGAATTCCAAATGGAGTGAAGAGCATCAAAGGGTGATGGAAGTTGCATCTCCTATATACAGGGTGAAGTTTGCTTTGTGTCTCAAACAGAAATTTGATGGTATTTTTATTTATGGAGAGAACAAAATTTTAAGGGACATTTGCTTATGGAAATTCATGAGGATTTATTACAATACATGTAACTAATTTAATTATAATTTAATTACTGAATTCATAAAAGCCTTTCAACATAACAACCCATGGAAGAATGGAAGAAAATTATAAATAAACCTATTTAGTTCTTTCCATGTGACATCAAATGCAAATGTGTCAATGTGGTGTTCATTTGTAAAATAACTAAATGAAATTAAAAGGAACTTTAAAAAAAAAACAACACAGAATCACAACTAATTATCCATTATTATTTACAGTCTATAAAACACCCTAATACATTAATTGGTAATATGAACAACAGGAAAAATTGTTTTAAATTTCTAACATTCTCTGCAGAGAAAACTTTGTTTTGAAAAATACATTTCACCTTCCTTGAAGAATATATCTCTTTAAGACTTCTTGGAGCACTTGAATTGCATATTTGGAATTTTTCTTCCAAATTAAGGTTTTTAAACTGGAATATTTATTTTTTACCTTGTACAATTATTCCGTGTACCAGACAGTTGTTTCTATCTGCTTCTTTGCAGAAAGTTGTCCACAGAGAATGTGAATGAAAGTTTATTTCTAAATGCATCTATCCTATTAGAAAGGATGAAGTTAAGGTTTGTCTCTTCTTCCAACCATATTTAGGATTGATTTATTTTGAATATTTGAAGTGCTAAGCCCTGAACAGTAGGCTCTGAACCAAAGCTGTCTTCTAGATTAACCTCATAGCAAAACTTAAAATGATATATGTGGTGTAAATTATATATAATGGTATATATCCATTAGCAATGTATGAACATTATCACAGAATCATAGAATCATTAGGGATTGGAAGGGACTTCGGAAGATCATCTAGTCTGATTCCCCTGTCACAGCAGGATCATCTAGACCAAGTCACACAAAAACAGGGCCAGGCGGGTTTTGAACATCTCCAGAGAAGAAGACTCCACAACCCCTGGTGGGCAGCCTGTCAAAATATGTAGTAAGGATAAATTGTTATGAGAATTTGTCTATCTTTCTTGTTTTTGGCCTTGCTGTCTAAGACCATCAAACCAGATATCTAGCCTTGTTTCGAAGCATGTGGCCAAAGCCAAGCAGATAAAGAACTCCCTTGGTTTCTGTGAGCCCTGGTCAGGGTCTGGGGGAAATCCCAAAGGAAAATCATATCAGAGGTTTCACAACTGAAATTATGCAAATTTATTTAACTATATAAAAACTGGACCCATTTACAGAGACTTTGGAGACCTCACCTACAGATAGAAGTACTGCCCAAATCCTCACTGTATCTGGAGATCTCTAGCAATTACAGATGTGGATGATGGTAATGAAGGCAATTTGTTTATTCACTATCTCAAACTCTGTAGTAATGAATAGATGCATTACTACACTTATTTTTGGTTCTGCTTATAGCTAGAGGATAATAAGCCATCTGTTTGCTTACTGCATTATCTTGAGGTTTTTGTATTACCTTGAAAGAGACAGTAAAATAAGCCTCCTCCTTCTGTTAGTGTCTCTGTCCTTCTTTGCTCTTCCTGTCAATTGGCAAAACAATATTGACACAAAATGAAGTCCCGGCAATAAAATTATAAGATCCACTTGCATACAAGACTTGTTTTGGATATTGTCTCAGTTTGTTAAAATGCATTTTAGAATGACTACTTGAGAGACATGGATATGGTTACCATTACAAAAATATGCAAATAGAAAGCTTATTGACACTCTGCTTAGGAAAAATTATGCCTTTATTTCATTCCTTCTGTTTTGTTTAAATTAAAAAATATCTATTCAAATATGAAGATCAGTTGATTTTCTCTCAACACATAAGAACAATGGTGTTATTTTTTTTTTTATTTCTCTCATAATTTATTATTTTAATTATTATTCCACCTTGTTTTGATCTTTCAATTTGGGAGTGGGTTTTTTAGTCTTCCCTCAAGATTAGTATTTTAGAGATTAAAATAATTGCAGCAATTAGCCACAGAAAACCAATTTTAACATACAAAGATCTTTCATTTATGTCTGAAGAAGAGATAGCAGAAAGATACTCTAGTGCACGAAAAGAACACATTATCAGACCTGGGAGTTTTTTGGCTTCTGACCTTAAGCAAAAAAATTCAGTTTTGTTGTGTCTCTTTTGGGCTTCTTCAGATATTTTTTACCTTGTTCCATTATTCAAAGTTCTTATACAGTTTTGCTTTAGAACTGATATGGTTGAATCTTGTTTTCAAAATCAGAGAAATTCTAAGTACAGCATTACATATATTTCTAGAAAAAAAATGATAAGAGCATACACTGTGCTATGGAAAGATTGGAAAATAATGTTCATCACTTGAAAGCACAGCACTTAACTACCAATAAAAACTTAAGTTAAATTATAACACACAAACTGGAAAACAAGGACATAGATAAATGTTTGTGAGCATTTATTGGAATTTCTTTTTTAAATTAAGAATGTAATTATAATGCTATTATAATTATTCAATAGAAGACTATTATTCATTCTACACTAGTAATATACTGAGGGTCCTCCTTGTTAGCACACCAAATGTAAAACACACTAGAATTTTCACTGTAAAGAAGTTTTTTTACAACTCCAGATCTTTGACTTACCTTCACTCACAGGAAAGTCTGCTCAGTGTTGATCTGCACAGATGTATGCCAAGATGGCACAGACATACTCTATTGATTACACATCTTGCAGGATTTTTGATTCAGCAAAGAAAGTTTAGAATTTCCCTTTCATCCCATGCTGATAGTGAAGTTTGATAGTTTTAATAGGTTCAGTTTAAAGAGTACCAACACCTTTATTCTTAATCACCATTAAACTGAAGCAAGGTTTTAATGCAAAGAAAACATCAGCTTTCTCCCTTTCTTGACAATGACATGTTGAAAGTACAGCAATAAAATCGTATGGACCAGATAAGACAGGATTATGAGAAATACAAACTACAGCATTTCTAAGTACCACTGCAATGATTAGAATTATGCTGACATAATAGGAGCATGTTTTTCTTTGTAGAGGAAACAGATTAACGTATTCATGTTTAGATAGTTTTAAAAGCTGTTTCAACAAAACATATATTACATTTGCAGTTTAGAAGGTTAGATTTTTTGGTTAGAAACAATTCAGAATCAATAGCAGTAGAAATAAACACAATTCTGTTTCAAACAACATTCAATAAGAAAAACTAAACCACTGTTCAATAAATCTTGGTGAGCAATAAAATGCTTACACAAAGCTTGTTTTTAATAGAGTTTTAAGGTCAGTTGAGTACTTCCAGTATTTTGTGCCTACACTACTTCATCAGAATTTATCTATGTTAAGATCAAACAATTAATTTAATTAGGCCATTGTTTTTAAGACCCCTGAGTGGAAGACTTCAAGAAATAGATGGATTGGCATTGAATGATTACAACTGTAAGGATAGAGCAGTGTGAGACATCTCACAAGACGCAATTACTCAGGGCTGTGTCCAACCTGGCCTTAAACACGTCCAGGGATGGAGTATCCACAATCTCCAACATGTTCCAGCACCTCACCACTGCCATAGTACGGAATTTGTTCCTTACATATAATCTAAATCTACCCTCTTTACAGCTTAAAAATATTCATCCTTGACCTATTATTAGAGTCCCTTATAAAAAGTGCTTATCCAGCTTTCCTGTAGGTCTCTTTCAGGTACTTGAAGGTTTTTATATGGTAACTCCCATGGTGGAGCTTTCTCTTCTCCAGGCTGAATAGCCCAAATGGAGAGATGCTTCAGCTATCTAATATCCCTGGGCCTCCCCTGGTCTGGCTTCAACAGCTCCATGTCCTTATTGCATTGGAAACTTCAGAACCGAATGCAGTACTCCAGGTGAAGTCTCATGACAACAGCATCATGTGTTAACAGCCTTGTTGTGGTGGTAACACTTTTCTTGATACAGCCAGTGTATTGTTGGCGTTCTGGACTGCACTCACACATTGTTGTCTCTTGAGAAGTTTCTCACTTACCAATACACCCAACTCATTCTCCTTAGGACTGTTCTTAATTCATTCATCACACAGCATGCATTTGTGTTTGGGATTACCCCAATCCACATGTAGGACCAAGCACTTTCACTTATTGAACATCATGGAGTTTGTATGGGCTCTGTCCTCAAGCCTGTCAAGGTCCCTCTGGATGGTCTCCTTTCTGTCCTGTTTGTCAGCCACACCATATAGCTTGGTTTCATTAGTAAATTTGATGGGGGTGCACGCTGCCATTGTCCTTGTCACTGACAAAGACCTTAAACAGCACTTAGCCCAAAACAGACCCCTGAGGAACACTACTGATTTCCACATGGACATTAAGCCATTGATAACAAATCTTTGAGTGTGACCATCCATCCAATTCCTTATCCGCCAAGTGGTCCAACTCTCAAAACCAAATATCACTGTTTAAAGGCAAGGATGTCATGTAAGACAGGCTTGTACAAGTGCAGGAAGATGGTATTTTTCCTGGCATTCTCCGTGTAGAGCTGCAGTGCTCTTGAGGTTGGAGGAGGTAGTCTTTGAACTATAATCATCTTTCTTGTGCATCCAGTCCCTTCAGAACTTTATTCCACTGCATTTTACCAAGAAGGTCCCTGATTAGGCCAAAATCCACTGTCTTGAAGTGTTCCTGATCCTGAAATACACTGGAGGTAAAAAGATGTTTGAAAGGTTTTTAAAACTTTTTTAATAAGTAAGGAGTCAAAAATTGCACTATTTAACATGCATTGTGGTTCCAAATCCTGGTGAGCTCAGTGAACAATAAAATAATATAGTGTTGCTGAGGAATTCAGAGAAAGGACAATATGACCTGAAAAACATTTTCTTAGAGGCCCAGAAGTCCATAACAGGACATAAATCACTTTGTGCATTTATTCTTTATAAAAAAAATGTGATTCTACAATGTGTCTGGGACAGAGATCTGACTTCAAACAATGTGATAAAATATAGAATTTGCAAACACTGATGTTTTCATCAGGTAATGAATGAACAAGGTAAAGCATGTCCTTATAGCAATGTAAATCAAACGCAAATGATTCTCACTTCTAATATAATGAAGGACCAAATTTCAAGGGATTGTTCTTGGTACACTTTAAACTAATGAAATAAATACCAGTTAATCTCATTAATAGCAGATTTATCTTGAGAAAGAGAAACAAAATCTTAAACTTGTCTAGTTAGTGGAGTTCAAACGCATATTTTGTCACCAAAATCTGATGTGCTGCCTTATCAATGAACCACACCAGTGTTTCAGAAAACCACAATGACATTCTAGTTTGAATCTATAGCAATAAAAACATAGAAATATGTGGCCAATTTATAAAAATATATTGTAATTTGTGTTGGAGACTTAAATCTGAATGCATGAATAAATTCCTGCTATCTTGCTATTTACGCAACCTCTGGGCATCTGTATCTGGTTATCTTGAGAGTTAAGACTGAACAAACTCCTTTTACATTGCACATTTTAAAATTATTTTTTTAGTACATTGCCCATAATATTTTCCAGTGTGTTACTGATATGGAAGATATACAGCTTCACAGTTCTGTACCTTCATTACCAATAAAGTTTCAAAAGAAATGAGACAGAACAATCTCTTTGTGCAGATGCTAGAAGGACTCAAAAGGCAGGTGAGTTCAAGGTAAAACACATAAGCTGAAGTAAATACATCATAGAGATAAGTATTGACAAAGAAAGACAAGGAGTTATGATTTGTTACATTATTTAGAAAAAAAAACAATTTAAAGAATAATGGAAGACTCTGGCAATGGTAAAAAAACATATCAGGGAAATAATTATCCTTAGTAACAGTTACATTATGCCAACATAATAGTCATACAAACTTTTCAGTATTAGTGCATGCAGAGACTGTAAGTCAGCCAATTACCTATACTAGATTGAAAAGCTACCAAAAGCCAAGACAGAAATACATGTTCTTTTTCAGATGTTCATATATGACAGAGTGACAAATGAAATTTAGAGGGGTTTAAAAAATGTATGTATTATGAAGTGAATCTACTCTAAGAGCAGTAATTAAAATTGGTCATTGAAACCTAGTTGACTGTGATGATTTGACAAAAATTTCTTTTAACATAATGTCCCAGGCAAATGGCACACTAGGCTTTTATTGTGCTTGTGAATGAGCAAGAATAACATTAGAATAGTAGACCTTGTTATCTACCTAAACATCTATCAGAAACAGTCTGTACAGAAAGATGGAGATGATGTAAACAAAATAAAGAAACCTAAAGCAGAAAACCATATTATGGTTTGAGTCCGGTATGGCTTCATGGAGGAGGGGGCCACTAGCTGTCCAAAAAGTTTCATGACGCTCCCACCAGCTTGAACCAGGTTGAGCCAATTAACACTACAGCTAAAAAAAAAAATATTTAAAAGGGGAGAACCTATAGAGAAATTATATATTTCTTGCTTGCTCTGAGCCTTTTGTTTGATCATGTCTACATAATTGATGTTATGTTGAGACTTAATATTGTTCAGATTCTATAGTACTTTCATATGAAAATTACAGTCTGAGAAACTTGTCTGTGGTTTGAAAGAAAGTAATCAGTTTCCACAGACAAATCTAACTGCTTTTTTCGTGTAGTAATTTTGTTAAAAAATTCTTTCCTACAACTCTAGATCACCATTTTTTAATGCCACCCCATCCACAGAGAAATTAAAGGTGCAGTTTCATGTCACATCTAAGCTGATATTATAATGGTTTTCTTTTCATAGAGAGTTAAATTACTGAAAAACTTAGACTACTGCGAAGTGGGGTCACATGAGTGCTAAACACAGACTAGCACAGAAAAATGTTTATTGAGGACTATAAGAATTGGTTTTGGTCTAGCTGTAACATCAAGCCAGTCTTGCATGCACTCCTAAGTCCTTTTGGAGGGCTAGATTCACATAAGCATGAGTGCCACCTGTAAGAGCATGGATGCTCTTACAAAGAAAACACTGGTCATGATTAGTCAATTTGGTCCTAGGACTAATATTGAGACCATATCTGTATTACAGTATACATACCACAGAACTATCTATGTTACAACTACTTTGTCACTATGATTGTATTTAGAAGGTTTATTCAAATTTGTGTTTATTTTAACCATACTTATTTGATAAATCAGTTTTATTCATAAATAGTTTTTATGAGTAATCTGTGTGCTTCTTGAAATAAGCCATATGTACAAATTGGAACTGTTCTATTAACCACTTCTATGAGGCAGTGCCAATTTTATCAGTAGTGTTTCAGTTAAAAATATAAAATGTAGTGCTATGAAGAAATTTAGCTATATATATTAAACAAGCCTAGTCTGTATACTTAAATACACACCACATTTTAAAATAGGCAATATCATATTACTTGCTCAAGAAAGTAAAAGATACAATATTTAATAGAAAAATAAAAGATAATATCTGTACCATAGTTTGTAAATTCTCTTCACTCGATGAATTGTGAATATAAAGTTCTTATCTTGTCACTTCATTGCAATAAATGCCTTTTTCAAGTGTGGAATCAGGTCATAGAGACAATTGATTATAACAGAGTGTTGAGGAAAATGCTTTGTACTTATAAGGGAAAGGGAATGACACAGGTTTGTGGATTCACTTGGATCAACTTAAGCAGACTCACAACGTCTTCGTAGAAGTGAATTTAGTGAAGTTATTAGATGCTGTCTTCAAAGAGTAGAAAACAGAAAGATGGAAGAGGGAAAAGAGAGAAAATAGGTAATTTTCAGATCACCCCTCTGGACTACAGTGGTATCTACCATGCCCATCCCTCCCCCTAACTCCTGAACTCTTGAAAACTCCCTGGTGTCTCTGGCCATCTTCTTGGTCAGTTTCTTGGCGTAGTGGGCTCCATGGATGGGGAAGGTAACAATTAGTGATAAGTCCTCATTTGCTTCACCAGCTTTGCAGATTTTTTTGTCTCTGGCAGTCTCTTTTTTTTCTGTTTTTCAACATGATCGTATTCAAGGGGGTTCTGATGGCTTCCCAGCACTTTTTGAGTCCCTCCTGTTTATCCTCTAATACCAAGGTTGTTTTCTTCACCTCTAACAATAATTGTGACTTTGTTCCTGGAGACTTGAGGCCTAGTTGATTGAGAGAGTTCAACAGAAGGACACAAGGATGATTAGGGGACTGGAGTATTTGCTTTATGAGGAGAGATTGAGAGATCTGAGACTTTTCAGTTTGGAGAGGGAGAAGGCTATGAGGGGACTTAATCACTGTCTATAAATACATCAAGACTGTATGTCAAGAAGAAGGAGTCAATCTCTGTGATAGGACAAGGGGTAATTGGTGTATGTTAGAGCACAAGAAGTTCTGTCTTAAAACAAGAAAAAATTTCTTTCCTGTAAGGGTCACTGAGCACTGGAACTGGCTGCCCAAGAAGGTTGTGGAGTCTACTTCTCTGGAGAATTTTAAGATCAGCCTTGATGAATTTCTGTGTAATCTGTCTTTGGTTTTATGACCCCTGGAGGTCTCTTCCAACCCCTTATCATCTGTGTATCTGTGTCTTCAAATACAGTTGATTTATCTGATTCTATAAAACTAGAAACAAAAAGTAGTTATATTGTGCAGAAAAATGTCTGCTTATGAAAACTGATTAAGAACTATGTGACTACAAACCAGTCACAGGATGAGGTACACTAGATAAATGACAAATGCTCTCTATTAACCCTTTTCCCTCCTCAAAAAGGGAAGAGAAAAGGATCAAGGGATGAGACCTGTGGGTAGGAAAAAAAAAATAAAGCTGTTTTAACAAAAAAAAAAAAAAATTAAATATATGCAAATTTAAACTAAAGCAATACCAAACTAAACTCCTCTGATGGTATATCATAGTCACCACTGATGTTATAGGGCAGACACCATGGAAGCCCCAAACCTACTCAACAGCCCACAGGAAGCAGCAGAAGCTGAATTCTTGAACTGGGTTGAGACCAGCTTGAGACATGGTCCTACCACAAGCTGTTGTAAACAGCCCCTCCCCAGCTTTCCTGTAGGCCCTCTTCAGGTACTGGAAGGCCACTATAAGACCTCTCTGGACTCTCCTCTTACACAGGCTGAACAGGCATTACAGATAATGCCTTTTCCCAAGGCTGTCTTTTCAAAAGACTGTCTTTCTTTATATGAGAAACACTGCACAATGCTACACCAAATTATTTTGATCTCTTGCATGATGGGAATTATGTTTATTCATGCAGAATATATATTGAAAGATATATATATATCCCATAATCTGTTGGGCTGAACTCTATCATTGTTTAAGTCTAGAGATCCATTAATGAATTAGGCGTAAGATGTTTTGGAGGCTCTGTCTATGTCTTTTAGATATAGAAGTGGGAGTTGCAGTTTACATACCTATTACTTTGGAAGGTAAGTCTGTCGGACTTTCTTTTGTAATTGTTAAGACAGTCCTAGTCTAAAACACTAATATTAAAATGTGCACAATTTTTTGTCTCAATTTTTCAGTATAAAAATATCTATAATTTTTCAAAATGTGTTGTGAGAAGAGCTTTATGTTGAACACCAGTAAAGAATTTTCCCTCAACAAGAAAACTTAGTAAAGCAAGAACATTTTTAAGGATATTTTATTTTACAAATGTCCTTGAAGTCTCTCAGTTTGTACTGAATATTTATACCAAATACTATATTGAGCACTTTGCTTGTCAATTTAGAGCCACTCAACTTGTCTGCTCTTAACCTCTAACTTTCTGCAGCCCCAAACCAGCACAAGATTTAACAGTGACCTTGGTTCTCACAGGAAAAGTATAGGGAAGAGCTTTGCTGCTCAATAATCCTTGGTTGTAACCATAAACAGTATAGTCCTGTTGCTTCAAGAAGCCGTCATCCTCTGCATAACTATGACACTAACTACAGAATGTGCAGGAACTTAGAAGAGATTGAACTGAAAAGTCACTGTACAGAATTACTTCTGTTCTAACTCAAATCAGGATAAGGAATCCAAATAAGCTATTACTTTAACATAAATGGAGTAGTAATTGCTAATCAGCAAAAATTTGAGAAAGTAGTTGTTACCTAACCACCATGAATGAATATTCAGAAATTCTAATCGCCACTCATTTTTTTGATCAAAAAGCCTATTTGCACTTTGGGTATTAGGCTGTAACTGTATCAGCAGAGAGTTTTAGTAAAAAGAATAAATTCATTATTATTTGCAAACAAAATCATGTCAGATACATTTTATGTGCCATATACATGTTGAAATATGTATATATTTTTTGCAAAATTTGGATTTCTTTTTGTCCTTGGAGTCACATCTGGCCTCTTGCTAACAGGCAGACAGCTCAACATACAAAAATGTAACATGCATAGGGACAGGAATGCTGTTTCCACCAGATCATTTCAGCATCTACTAAATGTGACATATGTTAAGCCTGTCCTGAATGTATCCATTCAGGTACAAGCATTAAGTATAAGGTACCCTTGCATTGTGATCTGCAGTGTTGGCAGGAATGAGAATGGCTCCAAGGGACTTTATGAACTGGACTCCTTATGAACTGTGCCTCCCACTACAAAAACGGTGTAGAAATACTGGAGCATGCCCAGAGAAGGGTAGCAAGACACTTGAAGGCAGGCTCTGGAGGACAAGACTTACTGAGGAGCTGCTAAGGGAACTGGGATTGTTTAACGTAAAGAAGCTTGAAAGAACACCTTATTGCTCCCTACAATTACCTGAAATGAGGCTGAAGCAAGGAGAAAGACAGCCTCTTCTCCCTCATGGCAAGCAATAGGACTAGAGGTAATAGCTGCAAGCTGCACTAAAGGAGGTTTAAGCTTGGTATTAGGAAGAATTCCTTCACTGAAAGTGTTGTTGAACATTTGAACAAGCTGTCCATGCCAGTAGTGGAGTTGTGGACCTTGTGCTTGGAGAAATTAGTGGTGACCTGGAAGTGCTAGGTCAAAGTTTGGCCTTGATGATGTTAAAGGTCTCTAGCAACAGAAGAAAATTATGATTCTGTGACCAAATTGAGACAGAAGAAAAGAGCTTCAGTTTCTTTAAAGATCAACATTTGAGTATTGGTCATATCAATCATAAGTTCTGCAGTTCTGCAATTCAGATATTCAGTTCATGTGTCTTAGACTTTTAAAACACAATGTAAAAATCTTATTCATTCTTTGTTATGTTACTACATTTTTATGTTAAATGGGACGTACACAACTGAATTCAAACAAAGGGACACACTTGCCTTTCTTTTCCAGCTGTGGGAATATTTTAACTATAAATCTATTTTTATTAATAATTTTGTTATAAAATACACACTTGTCAATGTTGTTCACTCCAAAGCATCAATATTTCCCAGAGGAATATCCTTTCCTATCTAAAATTAGGAACTCTAATTATAGCATCTACATTTTAATGAGGAAAGATCTTCTTAACTGGGTGCTAATTATGATGAATTTATTCATTGATCCTATCATTTATACTCACTGCACCTGGTAATACGGCAATAAAAATTCAAAGATATATCTTTTTACTCATTTGCTTTATTTAGCTGAATAGAAAAATATTTATGTAATCAGTAATCATATTTCTTATTTAGAGAATTCTTAAGGAAAAAGAACGTGACAGTAAAGCACCAAGTACTTTTGCATGTGCAGAAGAACAAATATTGTAAATACACAACATTAGCAGATAGGCTGCTGCCATCTTTTGGGTATGCAAATTTTCAGTATGAAAAACCTTTCAAAAAACACCCTACCATAAATAGATTTTTAGAGCACAAAATGTGTAAATCCACATAGAGTTGAAAGGAGAATGAGACATGCCCAAATATAGGAACATTTTTGCCTAAGCATCATCACAAAATGTGTTTAATTTTTTTGGGGGGATGACCAAGGTTTCAGCCAATCCTTATCCTGCCAAACAGTTTAGGCAAGACTCTGCAATCCTAAGGTATTCAATTATCCAAAAGGAAATTACATAGAAAACTGCGTATACTTTCCACAAGCTGTAAGCAGTTAATGATATTGGGGAGTGGGCAGAGTCCTCAAAGTGCTTCTGTATTTTCCCTGCAGTGAAGAGGGAGGAGAGAAAAGAAAAAGCAGTTCACTCTGTTTGCAGTGTTCCAACTGGAAGACAAAGAGTAGTTCACAGAGAAAGAGGAAGGGATGCAGCACTCTGTATTTAAATTAGTAACTTGAACCTAGGGGTCCTTTTCCACCCATGCATGTCATGGGAATAGGGTTATCCTTGTTATCCCATGGTTGTCCAATGAGATATGAAATGTTCAACAATTCCAATTTAAAACACTGATGCTCACAGGATTGTCTGGACTTCAAACAAGAGCAAAAATAACATGAAAGAAAACAGTGACCACCACCACCCGTCCCACACCCCCACACCCCCAGAAATAGCAAGAAAATCAAAGGAAAAGGGGAAGCAAAGAAGAGAAAAAAGGGAAGAAGGAAAGGGAAGGGGAGGGAAGAGAATTATGTCAAAATTTGAAATGTGGTCATCTCTGAATTCAGAAGCAAATCAAGACACTCTTGAATTCTACCTTTCAAGTCTAAGCATTCACAGCTTTCAAGGATATATATATTTAATAAAGGGAAAAAATACTTCAAATAAAAGTAGATATATAGTTCATGACTCATCTATGTGATACAAAAGATAAAAGTGTTACAATGACAGTTAAAATGCATATTCTCTTGCAGCTAGCAATGTCAGGTAAAGAATTAACAATGTAGAATTTCAAACACATTAGTATAATCTCAACGATATCAATTCAAAGAAGTAAGCTTTGGGCATGAAATTCTATGAATAAAAGTTAAAGAAATTAAAAGCTGTCTATTTTTAAAGTCTAAATGATTATGGTCTTTTTTATTATGGGAAATTTTAATAAGTATCCATTAGTACAATTTGAAATCACTCACAGTCCCCAAAAGATAAATGAATTTGAAAATCTTTCTAATTTTCATAGCTTTTTTCAACTTATCTTTCACTTCCTACAGGATGTAACACAGTCCATGAGATATTTGATATCTACCCCTAAAGGTGCTACACAAAATATGTTTTCTGAATTATAGCCATTTCTTGAGTCTTTGCCAATCACCATGAAAATTGATATAATTTGAACTTAATGAACTACCAGAGCTCTTTGACATATTTTAAGACAATCATTAACATGAATTGAGTCCAATTTCTGTCACATAAGTATTAGTATTTGTAATGAATCCCTAGCCAGTAGATTTTCATCAATGCAATGCTTGGCTGTATAGTGGAAATTAAAACTGAACCCATTCTTTGCCCACAGCCTAGAAGTGAATGCATGAAGGAACTTAAATACTAATAAAGACTGAACAAGTTTTTGGTACTTATGCATTATTTGTCAGGCAAAACCTATGTAAAATCCACTGCAGTGATCAAATTGATTAAACAATGCATCACATTCTTCTTATAAAAATAACTACATTCAGGAAGTATTGGAAGTATTAATAGTAAATTCCACTTTCCTCAGCATTTCATATTTCTATCATCACCAAATAGATTATTACTGCTAAAGTTGGTATAAATACAGGACAGCGAAAAACAGCATTTGAAAAAGGCTTAGTTGGGGATGTTTGACCTTTCAAGGTCCTTTCCAACCCATAACATTCTGTTTGATTCTGTGATTCTGATATATATAATTTAAATCTCCATAACATTTTTAGAGCTATCTTATTTGTATTCAGAATAAAGTACCCAATGTGATCAACATATTTGTTAATGTATTTAGTTCAAATACTAAGAAACATTTTAACTCATGGTATCAAATTTTCTTTTGTGAAAGAAATCTAGACTAAGATACAAAACATTCAAAAACATAACAGAAGACTATTGTATAATAACAAATACAGAAGTCCACATATGTATAAAAGCTCTTGAATTTCAAGAACAAGGATTGAAAACCAGCAGGAGGTTAATTCCCCATCCTGCTTTTAGGTATTTAAAATTACAGTTAAATGAAGTAAATTAGAGACTTCCCTAATTTCTAGATAATGTTACAAACACACAGGGATATCACAGGTTGTAGAAGAAAAAGTATATAGGCAGCAACCTTTTGTACTATAACCAAGAGAAGCAAATTAAGGCCCCTGAAGTTAGAAGTATTAGGCAAGAGAAAAATTATTGCGAAACAAATCAAATTTGTTTTATTTACTGCTTTAAAATTATGTGAGTTTGAAACACCAAGCCTTGATATAGCACATAAATATTCAAGCATCAAGCACATTTTCACATATCCATACAGAATAACATACATGCATACAAAAAGCCTATTTCATCATGAATCTATGATGAAAGACCATTAATTTTTTGTGCTAACCTATTTGTAATAGTGTGTTCTGAAGAACAACAATTTTTTCCCATAGGTAGTTAAGCAAAACTTTTCCAAATGTAAAATGAAGAAGCAGAAATTCTCTATTTCATTGTAACAATACTAATAACATCTCCTCTCACAGAATATTTCTCCAAGGCATACCATCCATGATGTGTGATAAGAGACTTCTATTTTTACTTTTCATCTTTTAGATATTAACAACATTATTTGCAATGTATTCCCTCCATCATAAACTTTTTTAAAAACTATTAACTGGTACTTAGTTTACATGTGGTTGTGCACATATTTCTTGAAATGCTTCAGTAAAGAATAGTGGTTCAAGACACCTAAATAACAACACACATTACTAATGATATTGTGATGGACTGTAAAAATGGATGGATAAATGTTACTGTCAGAGGAATCTAAATACCAGTATTTCTTCTCACCAGTTTCTGAGGAAAAAAAAACACAACAAACGAGGTTTCTAAGAAGGTTAGGGAAATAATACATTGCTGCCTCCTTCTGTGTAGAATTCCTGTGAAGCAAAATTTAAATTAGACTGTAAAACATAAAATCATTTTGAAACATTCTCAGTGCAAAGAGATACGGCATTTTTCTTCTACCAACAGACACAAAACATACTATCAAGTATTCAGATAAGATAAAATGAATTAACAGAAATATTATGTGATCACTGCAAAATTACAGGGGTTAATGGGTAAAAGTCAAATAGTAAAGTGGGACTTAAAAAATAAAATGAAATTAAATGAAATTAAATGTTCCATTTTTGAAGAATTTTTATTTAAAAATAACATCTAAATTATCCTGCATTAAAATGTGTATATTTGACACAGCCTCTTCTTCAGCAAAACTTTTCATTTTATTTTTATAACATGACCATAAGATACAAGAAATCTGGTATTTTCTACATTATTGAAAACTAGACATTAGAAAGCTCACATAACATCTGAAATCTAAAACTAAAGTAAAGAAGCAGGGATTTGCATTCAATGTAAGGATGCAACTAGGTACATACAGCAAAATCTATGCCATATTTTAGCAAGAACTAGGGTGTAATTGCAGTGTGCTAACATTGTCATGATTTCTTGAAATGTTAAAAACATCAGATGATGTTAATATGAATTGAGAATACCTCGTGCTTTTTAAGGCTCAACAATTTTTAATTGGATTAGGAGAAAAAGTAGGTGACGACACGTTTTTTGTAAAAGCAAAATATTCTTCCATTAGATTTTTGAAAATCTGAACTGTTGCATTTAGACAATAAGAGTATTACTTCTCTTCCTAAAAAAATTAAGGAGTTCTGAGGTAATTAAAACCCCAGAATATTATAGATAGTTTGGGAAGGTCCATGTTTTCTTCCAAAATATATGTATTACTAGATGTAGGATCACTTCTTCCTTGGACAACACTGTTAGTGCTGACTAAAGTAAGAGAAAGAGCATGAAAAAAACGCCATAAACAAACCAGTAGCTTGCTCAACCTTTTTTGTCTGAGAGCAGAAAACATTAGACAAACATTTGACTTTCAAATCCTCCTTTCATACTGTAATGTTATTATACTAACTGGTTAACACTATAAAATTCTATCTGTTCATGTATATGAGTCTTACCAAACCTCATAATTATTATCATGTTATATTTTGTAAACATGTATACACATAGCATACAAAAACATCTGTGTTTTGAATACTGTTGACCTTGTAACATTCCCATAAACTTATAACTATGCATTTTATTTTTTGTAACTCAGAATAGCTATTACTGGTTGGTTAAAAAAACAACTATTCCAGGTTAGGAAAAAATAGGTTTTGGTATCACTTTCCTTTACTTTTGTTCCCAAAATAATACCTGTTCTGTTTTGGTCTGTGGACGAGATGGAATGTCCCCACCCCCAGACACCTTCTCTGTATTTCAGAGAAGCTGGGGCCTTTAACAGCTAAGGATGTGCCTGCAGGCCAGAGCCATGGAGGCACTCAAAGCTGAGCCCAGAGACAGAAACAGTGGAGGGATGTCGCAAGAAGGGGCTGCAC
>VZRI01003160.1:0-24121 GCA_013397515.1 Upupa epops
CAAGGGGCAATACGTGCAAGCTGAAACTTGCACGTATAGGAGGTTCCCTATAAATATCAGCAGGAACTTCTCCCCAGGGAGGGTAATGGAGCACTGGAACAGGTTGCCCAGGGGGGTTGTGGAGTCTCCTTCTCTGGAGATGTTCCAGACCCACCTGGATCTGTTCCTGTGTGACTTGGTCTAGGTAATCTTGCTGTGGCAGGGGGGTTGGACTAGATGATCTTTCAAGGTCCCTTCCGATCCCTAATGATTCTATGATTGTGTGATTTGGCTTTCATTAGTCTGGGACTGTTGTCTAAAACTCTTTTTGGTCCCTTTCTGTCTGAGCTCTACTCCTTGTGATGGGAAGCCTGATCCAAGCTGTCACAACTTTGGGGAACACCTACAACACATCAAAGCTGGGCTCCTTTGGTCCAGAGGCTTTGATGGAAAATAAAACAGAGTGCATGTGCTGGGGGACAGTCACTCCCTGTCACAGAATGGAAAAAGCCCCTGAGCAACAGGACCAACGCGTGCAGGTACAATGTGAAAAGTGTCATTTAGAGACTCTTTTTCCTTGCAGTGTATTTGCTGACACAGCATTTGCTGTTGCCTTATATTACTTTGTGTATTTTCACCAGATACCAAATAATCATCTGCTTGCAGAGGGGATGGTGATTCTTCTTAACACTATGTCTTCAGCTGTGGCTGTGTTGTCTGTTCTTAAAAATATATTCTTGCACCTGCTGGTCACCAAAGGAATGAGATCCCACGGCTTTAAATTCCTACCATCCTGTGCTTTTTTTTGAAGAGTCACCAATTCACTTGGGGAGCTCCTTTACATTTAAAGGAGTATGGAGAAAGTAGACTGAAAAGAAGACTTCATGGATTTATTCACAGTCAGTGCAGGGCAGAGTGGTCAGTCCCCACAAGTCTCATATTTTTAGCTCCTCTAGCTGCTTAGTTAACTTCCAATTAGCTCCATTTCCTTGCAGTGACATAAGATGGGAGAATTTTTAGTAACTCCTGGAATTAAGTGTCTTAACAGAACTAAACCCACGAAGACAGTTTAGTGTGTGTAGTGCTGGCTGTGGCACCCCTGAGTGGGCAGTGAAGTGATACTCCAGTAAAGCTCCAGGGACTGACATCATCTATTCTGCACAGGGTAAACCCGTGGTGCCATTAAGTTCATTTGGAGTAAAATCACTTAAACTAATAAGTTAAAAGGCACTGCAACTTTCGAGGCTGAAGTAGGAGATGGATAATGTAATTTTATTGTGACTGAGGGCGAAAGAAGGAGGCTTGCTGCTGGTCAGTGCAATGCGTGTCTGTGAGTGGGAGAGAACAGAAGTAAAGCCTAGCTGCATTTCCCTAAGAGATTAAGCCACAGGGAGAGTTTTCTGTACGGATGTCTGGCTGAAGACTCAAGCTGTGAGCAGAGGGAATAGCATTCTGTGTGTGGATGAGCATGTAATATGTGATATGCACGTATCTGTAAATCAATAGGCTTGCATCACAACAACTGTTCTTACTAATTTCTTCTCCTGATAGGCAAAACCCCCTGATGTAGTTAAGCGCTGCTCTTAACAAACACCATGCCTGAGCAGGATAGTACAGAAAGAGGTCAAAGCTTTACTTTGGTGATTTCTCCTCTAAATGATAAACAAACGTTCCTGTTTTATGCTGTTCATAACATTGAAGATGATCTTTCTTATGCTCCTGGCGTTTAAGTTCTAAGTGTGAAGGAACAGAACTTCAGCTAGATGCCCAAGGACTTAGTTACCTAATTCCCATTGCAGTTAATTAAATAAAATGCTAAGAACTAGAATTAAAATCCAGGAATTTATCCTATAAAGTAATTCAAAGGGAATGACGAATGGAATGTACAATTTTAATCAAATTACCACTGACTGACTTTGGAGGAAAGTTACAGATAGCCAGAATACAATTGCAAGTGGATCCTGAAGAAGTACTGCTCGACACTAGGTATGTACAGAGAACTTAAGAAACAAGTCTCATCTCAAAACCAAACATACCAAAAATTATTACGTAAGGAAGCTCATTCTCCCAAGTTTTAACGTACTTACCACACAGCTGAAGTTTGGAATAGTTTCGTATTTGTAAGAGTAGGGGTACAGCAGCATCTGTGCGTACGCATGGAAAGACAGATAGGCTTTTATTTGTTTCCGATGCTTGCGGAGAAAATGAGCAACAGCCTTTACTTCAGGCTCAGACTCAGGAAAGGGACCGCAGTAGGTGTCATCGCATGGATGAAATGAAGCACCTTCATCTACAGATTGAAAGAGAAAATTGATGGTGAATGATTGTAAAGAATTTGAAGGGTCAGCTTCGCCTCAGCTTGTGTGGGCCTGTGTGCTCAAGCGAGATAAGCAAGAAACAAACAGCTTTATTGTGATCAATGGGCACAAGCCATGGGGGCCTCCTTCCATACAGCAATTGCTTCTTCATCTAGACACACCAACTTGCCAGTTGGCCAACTGCATACACTTGTGCTCAGTGGCTGTATTTCTGACCAAACAGAAAAAGCAGAGCCTGTCTTCCATGGATTTCAATGAGTTGCACACTTTATCACAGCACTGCAGAGCTAAAACTATTGAAGGATCTCAGCTGGTCTATCTGAAATCAGATTGCTCTGTCTTGTTCTCTAGTCACTGCCAAGACAAATCCAGCCCTTAAGAGGATTATAGCATGCAGTATACTGCAGCATATATACTGCAGTAGTGGTTACAAGGGTAGGTAGATAACCTCCACAGGAGTTGTTGTAGAGGCTGGTTGGAAACAGTTGCTGACGAATGACTAGTTTTACTCTCGAAAACCCTACAGGGAAAAAACCACAAGCTGCATGGGATGAGTGCTCAGTTAGCTAAACCAGCAATCACTTCAGTTTGCACAGGGCTTCATTTTCCATCAGGTTTGGCCCCAGGGTTCAGCTGGAGGATATTGTTCACCAAGTCAACCTGCCTAGGTTGGTGAGCACTGCAGAAGTGCCTCCTGCCTGTAGTGTCCCATAAGGGACTGAAAGATGAAACTCAGGGAAGAAAATATGGCAGTGGTTCCTTTATCATTTAGCAATTCTGGATCTAAACCATCATCTCATTTACAGTTCAGGGCTGGGACCTAATTGAACAATATTTATGCAAATCCAGTACACTCTTTTGTCGGCCAAGATTTCAAAATGCCTCATGTTCTACACTGACCTGCAGAGTAATAATTGTTTGGCTGTGACATTCCCTGGTGTCAGCACGGACTAACAGCAGAGTGAGTTCTGCCATCTTCAAATAATCAGAAAAGAGCAGTGTGTGAGCAGGCATAGTAATATGAGCTACACCAGGGTTATGCAATCAACCCACTGGGAAAAAAAAGTGGGAGAATTTCATGCTGCTGCTTCATTTATGGCATGGAAATAGGGCTACAAGTCAATGGCCACAGGTGGGGATTTCACACAGCACCAGTGCTGAGGTTGCAGGGGATATGGGAAGTTTATAGAGGGGGCAGATGGTCTCTTCCCTGCAGAACAGATGGCCACCAGGTCATCCAAATCCCAAGAGCACTCTGCCTTGGTGTCTTGTCAGAAAACAGAGCTACAGGAGAGCTATTTAGCAGAGCCTACGGAGCCTCCACATTTTTTTTATGGACACTTCATCTCCTGTGTTGGTGCTGTATCATCATGAAAATGGACATCGCTGTTAATAAGCAGCAGAGCCCTTCAAACTAATGGTAATTAATGGTATAGTGATGCAACGGTAACGCATGAGTCAGTTCAGTGACTTTCAGTGAAGAAAACGCCCATCCTCTGATTGTGAGCCATTTGCAATCCTGGCTTTAATTAATGCTTTTCCCTAAGTGAAGCTGACTGGTGGCAAAATGAGAGAGTTTCATGGATAAGGGTATCCTCAATTTTCATACTGAAGTTTTGAAGTGTAAGAAGGTTAGAAAGCAGTACTTCAAATCCTGTGAAATGTCTGAATTGTAGTCACGGGAATAAAATGGAATTTCCTAAAATGTTACTGTCTGCTTCTTTTGGACCCGATAGAGTACTGGGGGAGAGCAGTATCCCTTTGCATCCATCGTTTCCAAAGGAAAACTTTTACAGCCCTGACAAAATGAGGCCTTTGGTACAGAGAACTAGGAAGCTGGATGAGATGGAGCATAATTCTCAAACTTCCTTGCAGCCACTTCTGCCAGTACAGGGTAGTGTCCACAGTGAGCCATGACATGCACTGAAAATTGGGATGCACTGGGAATTTGAACTCCTGCTGCTGCTTCATGTGCAACCCCTTTAACCGGATTTGCCCTGACATCATTTAGTTTAAGTATCTCATCGTTGCCTTTAAAGTTTTTTAGTGGATATTACAGCATTGTACTTGTTATTGCACACATATTTCTACACAGACATCTTGGTGTCCACATTCACGCTGGTCTGTTTGCCACCGCTCTGCACTGCTTTGGGTTCAGAGTGCTACAAAGGGAAATCTTCTGCATCAGTCATATGGCCCTTCCCTCCCTCCTTAGAGACTGCAGGAGAAACATCATGAAGCTGGCACTAAAGTCACCCACTGGAAGGGAAGAGGAATGCAGAAGGGCTGTTCTGTTATCTTCACCAAGCAGCATACTGTAGCTCACAACATGGCTTTGCTGGGGCTGGAGTCTGCCACAACACACCTGCCTGCACACCCCACAGGGAAGTTCAGCCCTGCCTGCAAACAGACTGAACTGAATGAAAAGGGTTTTACAAGCACAGACAGTATTAAATGTTAAACACACCATCATTACGGGGCCTCAAAGTGCAGGATTATCCAGTTCTTCTCTGCCTCATTTACTGTCAGATTAATGAGACCACAGGGCACTGGGTGAGGATCTGCTGAGCACCCCTCAGCCCACTTCATCAAACAGATCTTTATTCTCTGGCAGAATGGAGAACTAGAGTTTGGGGTCAGCGCAGGAAGCAGAGCACATGCGTGGTGGGATGATGAGCAACTTGTAAGGAATTTTTACTTTTCCAGCTTGGGGTGAGGGCCTGTCTTTCATGTTGAGTGCAGGGCAGAAGCGCAACAACACACATCCTGTGTGTTTATTGTTCCAGCTTCACTCAGCCTCGACATAATGATTTTTACCGAAACCTAAGCAAACATTTTCAGGACTGAGAGAAAAGTATGCTTTAAATCAGGGGCTATGGAGCAGGAAGAGGGAGGAGCACAATGTTTGAACCCAAGGAAGATTAATTAGGTCTGGAAAGAAAATACAGCCTGAGAGTACTGCTGTTGCACTAAGAGGAACCTGTAAAGTGGCTCTGAAGACTTTGTAAGAGAACTGCTCATTCCAGCTACAGCAGTGTCTGAGAGCACGTGTATGTCCCCCAAATAGTTGTGATTTACACACTGCAGTGGGATCTACCTAAGGAACCCAACTGCTGCAGGCCACACTGCACAGTACTTGCCCCTGCTTCAAGCAACTGGTGTTTTGTGGAGCCACTGAGGGACTTCCATGGAAAAAGGGTGGTCTGAAGAGCAGGACGTTGCACTAGCACTCTGCAAATAGTTTCTGTCTTTACAAGCCTAAATGTAAACAAGGAACATAAGCGAATGCTGGAGGTGAGGAGAAAATGGCTGCACAGAGGTGAAGGAGGCTCCTCAGGAAGGCAGGAGCTTGGTAGAAGAACCAGGTGTGTGTTGCTGTATTTCACAATAGAGAGCTGTTACTTCTGCTGCCCCAGAACTTGAGTGGCTGCTCAGTTCTCTGCAAGTTGTCTCACCATGTTGGACAAGATCAATAAAACACTGCTTCTTCTCCAGGGGACCTGTTCCAAATCTGTGAGTATCTCATAACTGCTACTCTCCTCACAAAATTGAGCTCAGCTCTCAGGAAAGTGTTTACAGAAGTGCCAGGAGTCTCAGCCTGGATCTCCATGCATTTGGAAGCACCTTCTTTCTTTCTTAAATCACTGATAACAATGTCCTTTAAATACCCTCGGACATTTCTCTCTGTGGCCAAGAAAGCAAATCAGATGTTTCCAAAAGTTCTCTTTTCCCATTTCAGGGAAAGGATGAATTAAACAAAATGACGTTTGAAATGTTTCCTAAGGGTGTAGTCAGGTAAATCCTGAAATGTGATGAGTCAGCCTCAGTTCTGCACTCCCCATTACTGACGTGATTGTGCGTGTAGGGTTTTCACTTTTGCCACAGTCGCCATGAAGGGTTTCAAGTTGTGATGAGATGTGTTTTCCCAAAGTTCAGGTCTCATTTTTTTAGGAGCTTGAATGAATGTTTGAGCTGTGGCTTGTGGCTTTATTGGAAACTTGAGCTTTAACTATGGAAAAAGAGAGCACTTCACAATGGATGTGACCTAACCCATTTACTCTGTTGGATAATTAAATACAGGGTAATCTGAACTGGTGAACTGAATTATCTCCAGACTTACCACACCATTTCACTTTCCAGTTGCGATTAGCATCAACACCATGACACCGAAACCTTGTGTTCTTTGATCTTGTTTTCCTCCAAAATCGATCCTAAAGTAAGTTATGAGATCGTTAAATAGCAGTAGTAGTGTACTTTAGCAAACACCCATTTATACACATAACAAACAGCCCTGGTAAACGTCCTTGGCATTATATTTTAACTGGAGTAATTTACCTCCATTTTGTGCGCCATAGCGATGGACCAGATCATCACAGAATCATTGGAGTTGGAAGGAGCCTCAAGAGAGCATCAAGTACAACCCCTCCACCAAAGCAGGACTGCTACAGCACTTTGCACAGGGCTATATCCAGGTGGCATTTGAGTAACCCTAGAGAAGGAGACTCCAAAACCTCTCTGTGCAGCCTGTTCCAAGGCTTTGTGACTTGCATCGTAATGAAATTTTTTCTTATTTCTAAATGAAACTTCTTGTGTTGTAGCTTGTGCCCATTGCTCCTCGTCCTGTCTGTCACTGCGTACCACTGAAAACAGTCCAGCACCATCCTCCCTACAGCCACCCCTCAGATAGTGTACAGAAAGTCACCTCTGAACTCTGCCGGAACTGTTGCATTTGATGTTCCCGCTGAACCACTCTTTGAGTAACACAACAGACACTACTTACATTTGTCCAGCTGAAATGATATCCATCCACGTTAAACACAGGCATGACGTAGAAGTACAGCTGTGTTAGCATCTTTCTCATGGCAGGGTCAGTTTGGTATGTCTGGAGAGCCTAAAGCAGAAAAGCCAAAGCAAGTAGTTTTTGTTACAGAAGTAGTTTTTTCTATTTCCGAGACAGGCTATGACAAACGCGCGGCCTGTGGCAGTGCAGAGACCTGGTCTGATGGCCCCACTGACATTCTCAGAGCTGTGCTTGACAGCCTGACATCTTCCTGCAAATGTGGTTGAAGGCAGCATGTGAGCATGTGAAAAAGGTGTTCACAACACCCTGCTCTCTGCTTCTCGGTGACTTTCAGCAGACAAAATACAACTCGCATTACAGAGAAGCAAATGCAGACAAAGTGTTCTTGATGTGGGAGCAGCAAGAATCTCAGATGAGGAAATGAGTTTAGCTTCTCTATGACAATGGAGGTCTGCTGTTTCCACCAAGTGATGATCAGGTGAAATCAGAGCATGTCCTAAAGCATTTAAGCTTTTGTTGTATTCAAAGTGATTTACTAGAAGCAAAGTCATTAGTACAGGAATCTTATTCCTCTGTGAATTAGAATGACTTCTACTTCGGGAGTATAAAAGTTAGTGGAAGAAGTCTACGTAGAAAAAGGTTGTGGGTTTTTTTCTATTCCACATCTTAGAAAAAGCAGCAAACCAGAGGCTCCTCAGCAGCTCTGTTTTCTGCCGGAGATAGCAATACATCACCTTAGCAGGGAGGTCTTTGGCAACTTGCTGGCCAGTTGCTGAGATATCTCCTTGTTGGAGCAAAGGCCACAACCTGCCTTTTGCAATGCCACTCATGCAAACTACCAACCCTCAACAGTGCTAAAATCATTTCTGCTCACTAGGACACGGGCGAGATGAATATGAATCGCTGGTGATTTAGCCACACTGTCATTTGCAGGGCGCTCTCAGCGTACACAATGGGGCAATTTCCCACAGCTTGATCCTGATAAACAGTGAAGAGTGCAGGATGATACAGGAGTCCTACCAGCACGGTGCAAGTGATCTGCCCAGGGTAGAGGAGAGCACCACTGATTAATAGGAGGGAGCTCAATCGTCTGGAGCAGCAGAGGAGTGGTTGTGGGTAAAGCTACTTGAGCTTTGGCTGGCTGAGGATCTGGTCCATAAGAAATGTAATTTGGGGGATGAACTGAACAGAAGAGCTCTACTGCAAACTGCCACGGCAATAAAAGGCAAGAGCTGAAAATGGATTTAGGATGCAGTTGGACTTTTTATGAAGTAAGGGAATTGACTGAGAAGGACAAAGCAAGGAGACAGGGTTAAGAGAAACTGAAATTGCTGTTGAGCTTAGTAACGATTTGCTGTCGCATGATTAATTATTATTAAATCAAGGTAACAATCAGCTTTCGCTGCTGCTGGGACAATCTGCCATGGGCCCAGTGCTCTCGGGCAGAGCTGCTGTAAAATCCAGACAGCACATGCCTCGGGGTGGTGACACCGGGTACTGCACTTCATCCGTCTGCCAGTGCCTCCTCGCATTTCACACCAGAACAAAAAGCACAACTGAGGGTTCAGTCTGGGAAAGTCTTGGTGGTAGGGTCCACTGCTACTTCATCTTCCTTCCCCTCAGGAGCAGCACACATCAGTAACCTCTGTGCTCAGCAGCAAGGACACACCGTGGAGATGCAGCTACACAGAGCCAAGTGGGATGATATAAGGTGTCTGCTGAAATACCTGAACTCACTCAGAACTGAACCAGCTGTGGAGCCAAGGGGGAATGCTGAGCAGAAGCTACACAGATGTGATTACCATGCAGAAGCTTCAAATGGCAGGAACAGCTTTGGAGAATGAAAAAAATCGTGAGGATAAAACAGATTCTGCATCTGTACCAACTCCTCTGGCTGTTGAAAGGCTGATGAATGAAGTACTGAGTGAAGAGGCTGGAAGAGGTGATCCCTCTGATGAAGAACAAGCAAGAAATGTTCCAGGCGGAAGCTCCTGGCAGAGAAGAATGAGTTAGTTAAAGATAAGTAAGGCAGAGTGTTTCAAATATAGATGAAACAGATGATTTTCTTGTAGATAATGGATATGTAGGGAGCACTAGGAGAAGTAGGCTTTTTCTGAGGTTAGGCAGCTCAAAAGACAGCTGGGGAGACCAGACAATGCAAATAGCAAACAACAAGTATTTGAAACAATTGAAAACAATGCAGTGTTTCTGTTGCATTTACTGAAAGCTTCAGAGCACTAGCAGAGCGACCCCAGGTGACCGGTCCTTCAACGTGAAAAATGCCCAGTCTTCACAACGCCCTCATCACTGGTAGCTGTGAAAGAGGCTGCAGGGATCAACACAGCCCTTGGAAGCTTCTGGCCTTCCTAGAACAAGAGTGAACTAAACCCTGTGGAACAGGAGGAGAACCCAGGTAGGAAGATTTCATAGAGCAAGAAGATGCAATGTTTTAAATTAAGAACAATAAAAAATAGTCAAGTCTAAAGAGTATAGGCTGAAGAGCTTTAGCTGAAGGGAACAGACCTTGAAGAGAAGGAATATATCCAGCCATAGAGCGAAAGGAAAAAGCTGCATGTACCCTGTTTGTCCTGGCCTTGCATGCCTCTGATTCACTTTGGAATATTTCAATCCATTTCTAAAGCTCTTCAGGTTTCTGAGAGCCAGCACTCAAAGATCTGTTTGGAACAGTGGTGGATCTGTCCCCAGGAAGAGGAGTTGTACACGTGTATGGCTTACAGCGAGAGGCAGTCAGGTCTGTCCTTTGTTTCCTCCATTGTTCCAGACTTCTGCTTTGTGAACTCCAAAACTGCACGGGCATGGAAAGCCTGTCATGGGGCTGAGCCATGGCATTGTCTCAAAGAATAACTGAATACAACCGTAATGAGCGTCCTTTAATCGATCTTGCATTGTGGAAACGTGGCACTTCAGCTGTACCTGTTCAAAAGACTGCAGTCTGTTGACAAGTCAAATGTGTCATCTTTACAAACGGCGGTGTTGCTTCACAAACCCCTTGCATACACCCAGGATCAGACTATTTCTGAAGTGTGTGAAAAATTGGTAGCTGATTTTCATGTCCAAGCAGTATTTTGAGGTTCTGGAATGTACGGATAGCAAGGGGAACTAAAATTTCAGTTTTGATGGAGCTCTGCAGGACCCACAATGTGAAGTTGAATTCCTGACAGTGTGGACTCCAGCACTGGAATGAATGACGGAGTGCTGCTCTGCCTGTTGATGCAGCTTGTTGCAGGTGTTTTGTCCATCAGGACATGGGCTATGGAATTTTGCAGAATAAGTGCCACACTGGTTTTCAGCAGATCTTAAAGCAGGGATAGTTATGGCTTCATGGCCCTCTCTCCACATGGCTTGCATGGCACATAAGCAGAGCCAACCATTCTGGACAATGTTGCTGGCTGGGTTTTCCGCTTGGACTTGTGTCTGATTGCACTGTTGTCCTTACTCAGTTCTGTACACATGCGTGCTGTTTTTTAGCTATCCTGTCTTTACAGTCAAGCACTTCATAAATATTCCTGAGGAAGAACCTGAAGTTTGGAATCCTGCAGAATTCTTGGTAAAGACTGGTCTCTGGGATCTGCTCCCCAAGCCTAATTGGCAGTACACATACCAATTTCCATTCTGTTATCCCATAATACAAAACCCTTTCCTGTGTGCTCTCTTTTTAATCTTTAGTCTATGTGTCTTTCTCTCCTTTTCCCTAGTTCATCCACCAGAACACCCTCATCCTGCTCCCCGTGCTTCAGCCTCGCCTCCCAGGTGTGACCTGCGGACTCTGCTTTGAATTTCTGAAAATGGATGGCGAGAGTTCCTGTTGAGCTGGCCAAACCCAGATGCTTTGCAGAAAGCAGGGAGCCACTGCCCAACCCTGGCAATCCAACCAGCAGCCTGCTGCTGCTCAGTAGCACCCCCACCATGGCGGGACATGGTGTCTCCCACTGCTTGCAGCAAATACCCTGGCACTTGCTTCCCAAGCTGCAAGCAAGACACTGAGAGGTCCTAAGCTGAATGGGAATATCTGGTCAAGCTTTCAGCACCCAGTCTTGCTCTTGAATGTGAAGTGACGTTGATACACAGAGATTGTTTTCTGAGGAAAAGCCTTGCTGTACACAGGAGTATGAATATGTCAGTGAAACCAAGTGACAGAGATCACTGGGTGAAATGAAAGCTTGATAAAGTATTTCAGGCTGCCTACACAACAGAGGGAGTGTGGCTACTGATCCTGCTAGAAGAGACTGCTAACATCATATAAATGCAGCATTTCCTTTGCTTGCCGTAAAGAAATAGGCTTGTGCTGCTATTCCTTAGAGACAGCAAACCTGCCAGGAAAAATCTGTTTCCAGGTGGACTGCCCTTTCTCAGAACTGCCTGTAAGCGCCAGGGAGGATGGAAATTGGGCTGCAGAGGTGCTGAAGGGAGGAGTTTGCCAGCAAAAGAGAATTGCAGAGCCTGAAGCACAGACAAACCTTCTCTTTTCCCAGATGGGCTGAAAAGCCATGGAGATGTGGTGTGAGGGGCATGGGGTAGTGGGTACCTGGCAGTGCTGGGTTAATGGTTGGACCTGGTGAGCTTAAAGGTCTCTTTCAATCTTTCTGCGATTTTATTCTATGATTCTATGCTTTTAGTTCCTATCCCTATGGTAATACAGAAAGGAAAAAGGTCTTAATTTAAGTTCTTAAAGGTATTGCAGGGCTGATCTGAAGCTATATGCACTGGCACTGCTTTACCTGGACCATTACCAGAATTACAATCTTCGCATTTTTAGGTCTTGGAATAAAATCCTACTTCCTATCCCTGCCAATATACGTCTAGCATATTTTAAACCTGTGCCTTGCTGCATCTGGCTGCTGCTGTCAGCTTTGTTTATCAAACACTGAAGTGTTCTACCAATTAAAATAACTAACCTGTGTATTAGCTAGTTACTTTTCTTACTACTAACATTTTAGTACAATGTTTAGTGAACTGAGGGAACTGCGTGACTCTAATTGATCAAACACTTACTTCTTTCACAAACCACTGGCAAAAGGCAGGGCCGATCCACTCCCTTGCGTGAATCCCACAGTCTATCCACACAGCTTTCTTGTAGGGCCGCGACCTTTTACCTAACTTGAAGTGGGAATATTCATAAAATATAAAGAGATCTCAAAACATCAGTGAAACACATAAACGAGAAAACAATGGAGCATTTGAAACACACATCCAGTTTGAATTTCTTCATACAAAGGAAAACAAAGGTACTGTTTTCAAAGGTTTGGTGGCAATAGTGACTGCAGGTGTGCCAGGATAATTAAGCTGGAAGGGGGAAGAAAGGAACAGTGACATCGGTCAATTCCTCTTTTATGAGGAATAACATCCTTAAATGTTCCATGGAGCAGGGTGAGGAAAAACGATGCTACATGAATAGCCTGATGCAGAATCAAATTTTCATAACTCTGTACAAGCAGATGAAAAAAAGTCCTCTGAAAATAAAACGTCTGTGTCTTGCTGACACTCTCTAATTTGCAGTCCTGATAATGTGAGCTGAGAGCGCAGAGCCCTGGAATGCTGTCAGTCGCTAAAGAGGAAGAAAATGTGACACATGCTGAGAGGCGTCAGCACCCTCTGGGGTCCTATAAATGCAGAACTTCCCCGTTCCCTCAAATCCAAATCCTGCCCATTGAACTTGTCCTCTGAGTAATGTAAGTAACAAAGTCTCTGTCCCTGATGTCAGTCTGATTAATGACTTTTAATGGTCTTTACCTTGAGTACAAACAGTGGTCTCCCTTCATAGGATTTTCCAACAGAGAACATGTGAACAAGATCTGAATGAGTTCTATTCAGATGGTACATCCAATCCTGGATCTGCAAATGCAGGAATAAAATTGTTCCTTCAGTCTCTGCATTTCAGGGGGAGCAACTGTACCACATTTAGTCATCTCAGCTCTCTCGATGGTTTTAGATTTTCCTGTAGAGGTTTTATAGTGTTTGGGGTTTTGTTGTTTTGTTTGCTGTTGTTTTCACACCTGAACTATCACTGGGCTCTCAGAGCTCTACTGCCAGAGGCTGAGAGCAGCCTTCAGTCACATGAGAATTCCCAATTTTATTGTTGAGTATCACTGGGCTACACTAAAAAGGCCATTAAAAATCTGTGGTTCATCTGCCATTCCCACTGAATGGACGGGACACAGGCTGGTGTACAGGGCTCTGTGTCACCCTCCATGCTCAGCCCAGTGCCTTCGCTGTGATGCCCACTGAATCCATGTCTGTGAGCACACCGAAATGCACAGACAATTACTTACCCAGCTCTTATCCAGGAGAGTATCCCTTGCACATGAATTTGTGTGTCAGTGGTTTTCAGCCTTTAAGCCACTTGTGCAAATATTAAATACTTGCTTTTTTTCCAGAAGTGCCTGTTTTTCAACGAACAAGCATTCAGACCACTTCTGAAGACAAACAGGTAACCATGGCTTGTAGAGAATGAAACCATAGCCTTATTGAAAACAACAGTGTGGCAGATAAAAGGAACCATATGAATTTCCACGTACTTCTTCCAGGGTGTGGTACACTTCATAGTTATACCCAGAGAGGGACCTGCGGTTCCTGTAGGGCCTCTGTCCAGTTTGGTTTTCTATGGCTTTCTGCAGGTCTGATATGAGAATCCTAGGCAAAAAAAACCCAGTGGTGTTACAAAAAACCTCATAGAACACTCAGGGCAAAGCAGAACAACAATCACATTTAGAATAAATATTGCAACAGCTAAACCATGCTGATGGTATTTCATCTGGTATTTTCTGACAATAGAGTGCTCCAGGCTGATTTGAATATACACTGCCGAATAAATACTCCAGCTGCTCTGAAATGTAACAGTGCTTTCAAAAATCACAATGAGCTCATTAAGCGAGTGAAGCAGAATGATGTAACGTAGCCCGTGTGAAGAAGCCACTTTTCATTTGTTTACAGAACGGCACTCACCGTCTTCTTTTATAATCCAGCTACACTACGTGACCATGGATCCTCAAACACTGATTTTAAAACCCTTAAAAACATTAAAATTGCTGGAAAGACGAGCCTGTCTTACAGGCAGGGGCTGGTCACCTTGTTCGTTGTTCAGGCTGCTTAATATGTCCTGTTAGAAGAAATCTGTGGTAATCTAGGTGTTGCTCCACCTGGCTGAAGTTTTACGTTATGTTTGCCTCAGATTTTCCAGTTCCAAATGGGATGTAGGAACTTAACTCCTTTGCAAATAGTGTGTCAAAAATTAAAATAAGATATTGTGAAAAACCACCAGGAGAAAAGGAGCTGTATGAAACCTCATCTGGTGCCTCAGCCCCTTGGCTGTGGTCCCCACCCTGGCCACCTGCTCCTGCTGCTCCCCAAGCAGGGCTGTTTCTGCTCTCATGGCAAACCCTGACTACCCCTGTGGCATTGGGGATCTCAGGAGGCTCATGCTCATCTGAGGCTCTGCAGGTGTTGCTTCTGATGGCCAGGACACAGTAGACAGAGAGATGAGGGAGAGCTGAGGCTGATAAAATGCTGTCTTGTTTCCTTGTAAGAACATACAGCTTGGGTGCCAACTGTCAGAGAGGGCTTTTTCCTTTAGAAAACCAGAGTCTGTGTTGTCTGAGGCTTTGCAGCACACTGAGGTAAATGCAGAGCCCCTTTCCTCCCACAGTTCTTGCCCTCACACTACTCAGGAACCTCAGCAGAGCTCTTCAGCTACACGGAGTGTTTATAACACATATAAACCAGCCTTCTGACATTTCATTAGAGGTGATTAGTGTGAGCAGGAAAAGCAGCAGATGTGAATACAACTGCCAGGGCACAGTAATTAGGGGACTTTTTTTGTATGAGCACAGGAAAATAATTACAGAAATCCCCATCTCATTTTTAAATGGAATTGAAGCCAAAGCAGTGTTGAACCAGCATGTAAGTCACTCTGAATTCCAGACACTGGCATGGAAATTAATTGCCTCATGTTGGCTTTTGTGTTTTTAGAGCGACAAATTAATAAAGAGGCTCATGTAAAGGTAAAAGTGGAATTCGGGTAAGAGGATGTATTATATACAGCATGCTCCGCACCATCCTTTTCCCACTGAGAGAGATAAGCATAGGCGTTACACGGCAAAGGGCTGAGAATTCAACTAACTCATCAGCCAGTTATTCAGATGCTTCAGCATCTCACTGAAAAGGCTAATGACAAGATCCTCCGTCTTGCCTGATGTACCCATTGATAAATACGGGTTGCTGAGTACACGTTCAGACTGTCTATTAAGAAATGCTCCAAGAGGTGATCCTGTGTGTGGAATGGCGAGGTACAAACCAGAACTAGTGTGTTCCTCTGTAATTCCTGTAAAAGGCTTCCCTGCACGTTTGCGACACGCGTGTGAACAGCACGTGCTCCTGTTAAACACTGCCAGCGACAAAGCAGGCGCAGAATCAGTAACTGCCCTCCCTCCTAGCAGATGTGATTCCACACACGCCACAAACACTTCAGCTTGACTCCAAAGCAGAACATTTAATTAAAACTGCCTGCCTGTGGGAAATTTTCTGTTCTCCCATTAAAATGGTTGTTTTCTTGGCAACGCCTAGCAGTCTGCCACTCTAATTGCTGTGGTGTGGAACATGTTCCTGAGCACACTTGGCTTGGCAGATGCAGACCTGCCACGGAGGCCAGATCTGTGGAGCAAGGCACAGTGAGCGATGTACAGCTTACGTGTATGGGATGCTTGCTTGCTGGAGGTAGGTCAGCAGATTCCGGGATATGTTCTCTGGGACCCGCACATCAGTGACCGTGCCTTTGACGATGTGGAAAGGGCTGCTGGGTTGCCACAAGTCCACCTGTAGTGCAGGAACCAACCTGTAATTCACATGCATTCAGTGTAGGTGGGGAAATCAGGAGACTGCACGCTTGAAGCTCTGTAGGCAAACATCCCAGGCACGTTGCAGGTAATAAAACGGTACGGGCAGGGCCAGCTCCACCTCTGCATTAACGGAGCTGGTTCTGAGAAGTGATTGCATTCAGCTAATCAGAACTCTTGTGGGAGATTTGCCAATGGGAAGAGAGAATGGTCTCAAGAGTATGCCTCCTCCAACAGCTCAAAACAGAAGCTACCTCCAACTTCATGCATCTCCTCAGACTACTGACACAATCCATATGTATGAGCTCTGGTGGAGTCAACAAGTCTGTTTCATTTCACAATATATGCTTTGTATTCACTAAAGCAGTGGTTCTCAGATTAGGTTTAGCTCCTCCTATTTATCAGATGGCCCCAAACAAAAATATTTGGTGTCTGACACCTAACCTGATGCTGCCTCTGAGCAGTAGTGACTTTAGTCCAGTTAATCCAATGAAATGCCAGCTACTTTGGGTGGAAAGAAACCAAAACCCAAGGGCAGCCTCTTCTGCTCCTGCCAAAGCCACTGTTTGCTGCACACTGCCACAATATGGTCTGTGGATCCCTGTGACTGTGGTGGGTGGGTTCATCATTGTTTGATGTCTAACACCAGGACTGGCAAAGTTGGTGAAGGCTGTGAAGCTGAGAGCAGCTATCACAGGTGGTCAGCAGCAACTGACCCAGGGATTAGATGGGACTAAAGATTGCTTGCAAATGAAGGTCCTCTCCTTGCCCAAACACCTTATGTTTGTTAGTTTTATCTACTTTTTGCATTTTGATTCATTATAGGCACCCAGTGAAATCTTCCCCAAATGAATTGCTTACACACATGATTAATTAGAAATGTGTCTTTGATTTTATTCCTAAAACTAGAGATCAGACGGGGAAATCTGTTGCTCTTGGGGTACCAGCATATCAGCTAGCTCACCTTGAGCCACCTTGGTAAAAATAACAACGAATATACACAAGGTAAGAGGGACAAAATGAAGTGTCTGCTGGCCAACTGCAATACCTGTGCACAAGAGACTGGAAATGGGAGCTAAAAACCAAACTAAATACCTAACAAATCCTGACTGAGCTACACCTGGAACTTGCCTTTGCTTTTAACAGTTACTCAGGATTAAGTTTGGGCCAATTTCTCCATCATTCTGGAAGGGATGAACCAATCAATATCCACACTACTGGTTACAGCATCACCAAGCTTTTATATTTCTGATGTAGTCTACTGTCCCTCCCGTTACTGGCTGCAAGGGAATAACAAAAGCAGAAGCTGGTGGGACCAGTGGCACAGTGCACACCACTATCATGGTTTCTGGCAAAAGCACAACATTTATCTTCTGGCACTGTCCTGGAAGTGAGACCAAAAAAATTCCCATTTTTGGAAATAGAATTAGTCCTCTTCACCTCAGTTCCCTGTCTGGGCAGCTTCATTTCATTTGACTCTGCTTGTCACCTTTTGCAATGTAAACAAAGCATTTGGTGCTCACTGGGGAGATGCTACCTGTGCCTGTAACAGGGCACATTTCTCCAACAGACCTCAGCTCTCATCTCGTCCTTGGCCTGACAGAGGCAGTGCAGGAAAACTAACAAAGGGAAGATGGATTTCAAAGCAGGCAGGTTTAGACTGAGCTAGTCAAACTGTGCTTTACTCACTGTCAACTTTACGAGACTTCATCATTGCATCTCCCTTGGATACTGAGGGCTTCATTGGAGTCATTGCTCTTCTGTCAGCATTGCTTCAGGAAGTGTTCCTTGAACTTCCAAGCTGGGCTCTGCTGGCTTGCATGTGCTAGCACCATTAATTGTCCTCCTATCCTCTTTCCTTTCTGCAATGGGATGTTGTCATCCCCACACACCAGCAACTACAGGGTATTATGGATGGTGTAACAAGGTCAGAGCCAAAAGACATTTATTTGCTGTGAGGGTAGTGTGATTTTCTGGGTGAGAGGAAAATGCTCCATCTACAAAACTAACAGATGTAGAAATCCTACAGAAGTCCTTGAACACACAGCCAAGGCTTTGAACCTCAAAGTTCATCTGATATCTTGTGTCTAGGGGAAGATCCATGCTTTAGAGTGTGTCTACAAACCTGAAGAGTCTCATCTCCTTTGTGAGACCATCTCCTTTGCATGTCTTTTTCGGTCCAACAGGCAGCAGGTTTCCTTAGACAGTCTCAGGTTGTTTGAAGGCTCTGGACAGTGAGCAGAGAGCAGGCAGGGTTCTTCAGCAAGCTCAGACTTAGGACTGGGAGACCAATTACAGTCTGATGTGAGTCTAGGTCCCTGCCATCAGAACAGCAGTGGCTGGACAGATGCCCTGCAGCTACCCTTTCCCAGAATTTCACTGGAGGCACCAGCATCACTACTTGCTCTCTATGAGAAGCAATGGTATGTAGAAGCACGCTCCTCAGGGTCCCTTGTAGGCAGTCCCTTTCTAAACCAAGGTGTTAAAAACTGACAGTGGAATGGAGGGAACAGCATAGGTAGAATCTGGTGGTGTCTCACTGGTATTGTCAGAGGTCTGAGGCTTCACCACGTAACACACGAGACACACAGACACATGTAGGCATGTACACAACTCCTCCTCACGTGTGTGTACATCATGTGCAGCAGAATTTCCTGTTTCTGTTCTGTTGGTGCATTGGCAAGGAAAGAATGAAGAATAATTGTTGCTGACTGACTGGATGGATTATAGTTGTGCTAGAGTTCCCCTAGGAAGAGCAGAACTGCTCCTCTCTAGTGTCCTCACCCTTGGAAATATTTTCAGGATCAGGACTGATTTAATCCTTACTTGCTCCTGCCAATTAAAGGACTTAATAGACAATTCTGGCAGCAGATCTCCTTCAGCCACCCTTTGCATGCAGGAAATTGGTCCAGTGGCAATTAAGTGTGGGAGTCCCTGCACTTTCTAGAAAGTACTTACAAGGCAGTCCGAGTTACTGGTGCAAAGTAATTTAAGTTTCTGATTGAGCACACTAGACTTTTAATTGGCTGTAACTTTTCAGTATTTATTTACTTTTCGGTGAGGCTGGTAAGAGTAATTGTGCCAATAAATTTTGATTGATTCATGGGACTGCAACGGCCATAGTGCTGGCAGGAGCAGAATGCCAACAATGCACAGCTTGGAGTTTTGAGTTCCGAGGATCTTTGTGGAAGTGGAATACAGTAATGGTCTTGCCACTCTGCTGGCACTGGTCTAATTTTACACAGGACTTTATGCTTCGGAAAAGAACTCACAGGCTAATTCTTAAGACAGTCACTGAGGAACAGTTCATACATAATTATTTGGTAATTGAATATCTGTTCTTACAAGTACAGATGCCACTGGGCTAAGTGTATTTGAAAGAAGTGAAGCAGCTTTTAACAGACTTATTAAAAAACCCCATCCAAACGGATGTTTTGCTCTTATTAAACTGTTTAGGGCTTGGTTAACACTGTAGTTGTTGCTGCGCTGTATGAGAAATGGAACTGTAAGAGCCAGGTCTGGTCCTGCTCCCACTGGGGCTGTGTATGGACTCTGAAGACAAAGTCAGAAAGCAAGACAATGTTAATCAGTGATAAAGGGATAGACCTTAGGCCTTGGCTATGGCAGGCAAAGATATGAATGGGATGCAAACAGGATGAAGCTTAAGGAGTAAGCAGAGCAAGGTGAGTAGGTAAAGTGCTAATGTAATCTATTGTGTAAACTGCCTGTATGAACTGAATTGTATGACTTCTAAATGTGGTGAAAATGAAATGATTGGTAGAAGGCATTTGTTGAAGAATACTGTATATAAACCCAGCTATTCTGTAGAATAAACGGCTTCTGATTCACCCCCATCAGTCGTGCCCGCCTTGTCAATCCTGACAAATGGTGCCTGACAATTCGTCAATCCCGACAGGGCTGTACTGGTGACTTTGTTGAGCTTGGACTCAAGCTTCCTCACCAGTAAGAGGAGCAGTTCCTACACATCTCAGGAAGTACAGACTTTCCACCTTATGAGTTCAGCACAGTCCCTACTTGGGCTATCTTGCATCATCCTGCCAAGGTTTTCCTGGAACAACATATTCTCTCTGAGCTTGGCATGTCATTTACTGCCATGTACTCTGATTTATGGATGAATAATCTCTGTTCTCACCTGGTGTTCCCTGTGTACCTGAAACCTTTTCTATGCATATATCTGACTGGTATCCTAGCTATGAGTTGGGCTATGAGTCTGGGCCAATGACTAACGCATCTGGCTCTGTAGACGGGTTTGCTGTAGGTGCAGATGTGCAGCCCTGTCTGCAGCTACAGCTGGGAAAATTATCTTTCTGCTGCATGTTCAGGCTCGCTTTTGTTCTCCAGAGCCTATCCCAGCATTGGCCTATGGAGCTGTGAACTATCAGATTTATAGCCCAGTGATTCTTCTCGCCATAAGATATTTTTCGGATTCCCTGAACTGCAATGACAGGATCAATTCATGGATTACAATGAATAAGCAGCAGCTATAGGGGCTAGGAAACAAAAAAAGTGAATGGCGCTGTGGCTTCAAGGTCTGCCAGGCTGGCTCCTCCCAGGGCTAAAGAAGCCCCTGACTGTGCCCAGGAATTTCTTTTGTTAAAGCTACTGAAGAATGAGTGGTCTAACTATTGTGCCAGGAATGTTCACAGAGCAGTAGCTTCAGCCCCAATCCCAGTCAGGCGTGTGTGGTAAGAAGTGCCTGTAGACCACCGATGAGGTTGATGCTATTAGTCAAGCCTCAAGCGGAGCAGTGCTTCAAAAATAATGCTTAGGAATGAAAATTCCAGAGCAGATAATCGGAGTCCGCTGTCTGAGGACCCAAGCAAATCCTGGTTTCTTTGCAAAGCACTTGGGAATGTGACATTTGTTTCTGTCAGTCAGGTCCAACAGAGTTAAAACTATGAGAGTTCCTAAATCAGCAACAGGCTTCTCAAATTGTCTCCTAAACAAGAAAATGCAGGAGACAACAGCCAGTCTTTGGAGAGGTTTGTCAAGCTGAGGGACAAGGATGGACAAGAGAAGGCCTGGGGCACAGAGCGGGCACTGCTGGAACACTGGGTCCCCGTGGTGCTATCACCCCAAAGTCGCTCCTCTTTCATTACCGTAAGAATTTGCACATGATTAGTGTGAAACAGTGAACCTATGTCTGTTCTCAGTGGCAGGGCACTGAACACCCTATGTTCACCCCATCAGCAAAAAGAGCAATATTTTGTCACCTACAAGTTAGTAGAAGGAGCCAATGAAGGAATCCATTTATAATAATGATTAATAACAAAGCACTGTGGGCAACGGAGCTATAGACCAAATCTAATTTGTGGAAATTACTCAGCAAGTGATTATGACTAATGTGATTTGCCTTCGAGCAATTCATGAACCAAAAGTTAAATGTGTGGAATGAAACATTCATTACCCATTACTCACTCAGTGCAGGCGATGGCATTTGTGCTGTAGCGCAGCCCATGCACTGCAGGCAGCTTTCAGGGCTTTATTACGCTAAGCATTATATGGATTAGTTTTTCTTTCTTAAAGGTTTCCATGTGGACCAAAACCCCCAAGCAGTCACCCAGCCTCCGTGAGTTGTGCCACTTACGTGGTGGCTGCAGTCCTGCTGCCCAAGGTGGGAATATTCTAAGAGTTCGAACACAGCAGTTCCCGCAGGGATGTCTCAGTGTAGGTTCCTGTAAATGCGTGTTCAAGAAATGGCTCCTTTAATGTTTGATCCTCTTCCCAAAAGGGATGGATGGACCTGGCAACTTGCTGAATTCTTCACTGGCTGTAGCATGGCAGAAGGCCAGCCCCATCCCATTCCCCCCCTCCCCCCCATTTCTTTCCCCACTGTCCTGGGGTTTCTTTGTGCAAGAAAGCAGCAAGAGCAGACTGTAAGGGACTAAATCAGGACAGCACAGTGGTAGGGATGGTCACTAAGAATAGGCAGATAATACAGGATGAGTGAGAAGACATGCTGCTGCTCTTTGCAGTGCTCATTTATTTTGTTCCTGATTGTTTTCCTATTGTCCACATCAGTGACTGGCAAGCACGGGCGTCTTTTGCTTCATCCCCTGCCGTCACTGAAACACACTGCTTTGTTGGAGGATCACCAGCGTTATTTTGCCAAACTTCTTTGTGCTAGAGCCCGTCAGGAGGATATGCTCATTTGACCTGCATGGAGTTCAACTCCAACTATTTTGGGGGAAAAAGATAACGGTAAGTTGATGTTAAACATATCCAGTACTTGGCAGCCCCACAGGTGTCTGTCTGACCCCATGTGGATGAGCAGTCAAGCAGACACAGACGGAAGAGCCCCAAGACCTGAAACATGCCAGACCAGCCTGTTGTCATGAAACTAGGAGTCAATACCCTGCCTCTTGTTTGCATCTTCCCTTTGCCCTTCTCAGCTCACTACCTCATCAGAATCAATCACTTCCTAATTAACTAGTCAGATTCCAATGCGGTTTGCCAAAGTTTTATTATCCTGCTCTCAGAGTTACAGCGTGCAATTATTTATTCAAGTTTCTGTTGCTCCCACTGATGAAATTGGCTGAAGGAATCTAAGAGGAGCCTAAGGGAGCTCTGTAATGAGAAACAGTCACAGGAAGGTGAGTAACCCTTTTGCTTCTCAGGGCCTGCAATATGAGGAGAAAGGAAAAAAACACATGTGCTCTCTCTTTATGCTCCAGCATCCAGGGGAAAGAAATTAATGCAAAAACCAGCTTCCACATGGAATTCTTTGGTTTATATCTAAGATTATTTTTTCCTAATTGGGAGTAAAACAATTATCCTTCTGGGTTATTAAAGGGTATTATATTAACATTTAGAGTTGAGGGTCAGGCCCTCAGTAAGGGCTGCAGGAACAAATATAAGACAGCAGTAGTCTTCAGGAGAGCTGGGCATTACAGTATGAAGTACAGTAACACACAGCACTGCCACATTGCCTCCAACAGTGAAATACCTCATGCGCCATGGGCACAGGCTGGATGCCTTGGGAATGGAATTTACAAAAGACAGCACCTTGTGTGGACAACTAACTAACTAGAGTGTGTTAGGAAGTGCTGAGGTGATGAAGAGCCTCAGCCTTTCTGGAAGCAAGTAAAGCATCATCAGTATGTTGTTCCCTGGGATGAGGCACCTAAGGTAGCTCTTTCCTATTGCTGTGTGTACTCACATCTTGAATCAACTCAATGTTTTAAATAAAACCATCAGCCAGATGCATGTTGGCAAGAAGTGGAAAAGTGTAAAATCTGTGAGTGTGGCACCTCTGTTATTTTAAGGCTGTGAGCGTTTCTTGTTAAAATTGTCAAGCATGCTGAATCGAATTCCTATGCTGTTTTATTGGGAAATTAGGAATTTAATGGGCAAGGGCTGCTGCTTTCCAGAGTATAAAATAGCTTGAAGTAAAGTGCCAGAGGAAAGGCATGTCAGTCAACAGTCTCCAACAAACATCATCAGAAGAAGACGAGAACAATCAAACTCACCTTAAGTGTGCTGATAGCAGCCCTCAGGATCTGCGATTCCCTCTCCCTCTCAGGAACAACTCGTATGACTTTATCGCTGCCAATGACAGAACATTGAGGTGACAATTTAAGGCTCTTTGCAGCAGCACAAGGCAACAGTAAATCAGGCAGATACTGTACTGGTGCTGTCTTTCAGCATCTGCAAAATGTGAGGTGACCTGTGGCTCTGCTTCTACACCTTCCAAACATTTTTTCTTTTATTTTTTTTATGTTGGAAGGGACCTGAGAGATCATCTAGTCCCAAACCCGTGCAGGGACACCTCTCTCTAGACCACATTGCTCAGGGCCCCATCCCCAGGGAGGGGCACCCACAGCTTCTCTGGGCAACCTGCACCAGTGCCTCACCACCCCTATGGTGGGGCTTGGAGCCCATGTTGATCTGTTGAAGGGTAGAAGCACCCTGCAGAGGGACTTGGACAGACTGGAGAGATGAGCAGACTCTAACAAGATGAGTTTGAACAAGGCTAAGTGTTGGGTTCTGCATTTTGGTTATAACAACCCCAGGCAGAACTATAGTCTGGGAACGGAGTTCTTGGAGAGTACTTGGGTAGAAAGAGACTTGGGGGTACTGGTGGGCAGTAAACTTAGCATGAGTCAGCAATGTGCCCAGGCGGCCAAGAGGGCTAATGGCATCCTGGCCTGTAT
>VZRI01003160.1:24439-60569 GCA_013397515.1 Upupa epops
TACTTGGTTGGTTTTAGGTTGGACTGGATGATCTTTAAGGTCTTTTCCAGCCTCATCAGTACTGTGATACTGTGAATTTCTTCCTAAGATCTAATCTAAATCTACCCTTTTTTAAAAAGGGTAAGAAGCCTCCCTCCAGCTTTCCTGTAGCACCTTCAGGTACTGAAGAGCTGCTCTAAGTTTCTCTCAGAGCCTTTTCTAGGCTAAACTGCCTAAATTCCCTCAGCCTATCGTCATAGCAGAGGCATTCCAGCCCTCTGATCATCCTCATGGCCTCCTCTGGACGCGTTCCTACAGTTCTGTGTCCTTCTTGTACTGGGGACCCCAGGACATGATGCAGGTGAGGTCTCACAAGAGCAGAAGGAAAGAATCACCTCCCCTCTTGATGCAGTCAACGATACAGTTGGCCTTCTGGGCTGCCCTTATGCACTGACAGCTCATGCCAAGCTTCTCAACCATTTCTCATTTCTCAAGCTTCTCACCCCCAAGTCCTTCTCCCCAGGACTGCTCTCAATCCATTCACTACCCAGCCTGCATTTGGGCATGGGGTTACCCCACCCCAGGTATAAGAGTGTGCACTTGGACTTGTTGAACCTCAGGCAGTTTGCACAGCCCCAGTTCTCAAGCCTGTCAAGGTCTCATGGTTGCGTCCCATTCCCTCCAGCTCTTCAACCCCTTCACACAGCTTGGTGTCATCGTCAAATTTGCTGAGGGTGCACTCAGTGCCACCGTCCATTTCCCTGACAAAGTTGTTAAACAGTACTGGGCCTGAAACAGACCCCTGAGGACTACCCCTCATCACTGGCCTTCACTTGGACACTGAGCTGTTGACCACAGCTCTTTGAGTTGTCTAGCCAATTCCATATCCACCTGTCAAATCCATATCTCTCTGTTTTACAGTCAGGGATGTCATGTGGGACAGTGTCAAATGCCTTGCACACAGCTGGGTAGCTGACGTCAGTTGCTCTACCCTTATCCATCGAAGCTGTGAGTCTGTTGTAGAAGGGCACCAGGTTTGTCAGGCATGATCTCCCCTCAGTGAAGCCCTTTTGGCTGTCACCAACCACCTCCTTGTGCTTGAGCACAGTTTCCAGGAGGATCTGTTCTATGATCTAGCCGGGCACAGAGGTGAGGCTGACTGGCCTGGAGCTCCCTGGGTCATCTTTTTTACCTTTTGTACAAACGGGGGATGCTTCTCCTTTGCCAGTTGACAGGCACTACACTGGGCTGCCGTGACTTCTCAAATATGACGGATAATGGTCCAGCAACTTGATCGGCCAGTTCCCTCAGAACCCTTGGATGAATCCCACCAGATCCCATGGATCTGTGAATCTTCAGGCTCTTTATATGATTGTGAACCTGATCTGTCACTGCCATGGGTGGTGCTCCTTTCTTCCAGTCCCAGCCCTTGGCTTCTGTGGATGGGATGGCATGGTTTGAGAATTTTCTGGTGAAAGCACCGCAGCCTTCTCCACATCCTTGCATACAGGGTCACCTGTTTCCTTCTGGAGAGGGCTCACATTTTCCCTACTTTTCCTTTTGCCCTCCATCCTTACAGCTATAGAATGTACATCCATGGAAACGTCTCCTGTTACCCATAACTTGCTCCCTGGGCCATGCACTTCCAGAGAAATTATTTGCTCTTTATGGACAAAGGTGTCAGCTGGACACTCCACTTCAAACGCTTTCATTCATTCCTTCTAATTTAAACCCTTCTGGCTGACGATTCCAGGCTGAGTGTCTGCTCCTAAGCAAAATGGTCTTTTTTTTCCCCCAAACAATCTGTTTCTGAGGACAAGATTAGGGAAGACATCTTGCTTTCGTGTGCTTAAACATCAAAGGGGCTTTGAGAAGTTCAGTGTTCTCATGCACTGAAGACCTCAGCAGGGCTGAGCTCTACATCACAGGCATGCTTTTCCCTCGAGCCATTAAACCTTGCACAGGTTTTGCACACGCTCAGCAAGTTCTGGGTAACAGCAGCTCATTTTGCCCTTTCTTTAGCAGATCGTAGTGAGCGTGACAAACAGTAAGCAAGAAACGGGACCCCTGTCGGTCCAGTGACCACCATCCATGTCATCAACCATGAGAGGCCAGAGACCACAGAAAATACAGAGTGATCATGTCACTAAGACATCTTCTGTCATCACAATCCATATGTGAGGAGGCTGAAATACGTTTGTGTGCTCAATGCCAATTTGGGCATTTTCCTACAACCCGTGCTTTTTGAATTAATGCTACTGACAATCAGTACTTCTCCCCTTCCCTGAGACCTTGGAGGCCATGCACATGGTTATTTCTACAGTTCCATCCATAGCCAGAACCACCTCTAGAAAAGAATGCCTCCAGTTTCCTCATTATCCAGGAATTTCATGCAGGACGTTGTCAGTAAGAGGTTCAGAAAAATGCATTTGGGTTGCTGACTTCAGGACTACTGTCAGCCCCCTGGCCGTGCTCTGCAGGCTATCAGCAGTGTGGAGTCAGCCAGGGCAGCTGAGTTATCGGCAGGTGGGTCTCATTCCACCAACACTACCCTCAGTATAAAAGGGAGGTCTGCTGAGGTTGGGGGTTTCTTGGTTGGGTTCCTGCTTATGTTTCTCCTGATCCTGCTTCTGAGGAGCTGCTTTCCTACTTGTTGTGACTGCTGAAAGTTTGCTGGGGTGAGTACAGCTTGGGCTTGGTGTGCTTTGTGTTGCTCTGGACAGACTCTGGGTGATGGCTGCAATAATGTGGTGTACCTAGCAATGTGGACCTCAGGCCTTTCTGTTTGGCTCCTGCTGACTTTACTTGACTAATGATCTGGGCTGAAGAAGAAAGATTTTCAAAAGCACTCCTGTTATCATTTTGTAGCCCTAATGTGTTAAAGGGAATAGCAATGCTTCTAAGGGAAGTTTAATCTCTGGGTAGGAGCTGATACAGTAAGGAAAGAGCCTCTTGGAGTGCTACAAAGGCTGCATCTTTTCAAGGAAAATAGATGCTTTAATTTATCATACTTACAACAGTAATATTCTTTCCCATTACTCATTTCTCTGAGTATTAAATTGCTGTTAAGAAGGAAATGGGTAAAAAGAAACCATGATTGCCTGTGCTATGTGAAGGTGAAGTCACTAACAAAGATTCATTTGATCCTTCTGGAAGAATTGGCAAAACCAACTTATAAGCTCTGTGTTTTAATGAAGTAAGTAGCTAAGCATGTGTTACACAGCTGTAATGGAATTCTGAAAGAATGGCTATCACTTGGGTAGAGCCTCGAATCAATCACCCTCAACTGTCTTGGATTAGCTCAGCAGCTCTGTCATTTCCATGTGATGAAAGACCTGCCTTAAAGAGGAAAATATTAGTGCTCTGACAAATTGATCGCTTGACACACTGGTGGGAAATGCCTCAAGCTGTGGCTGGGTCTGCTGCTGGAGAGCTCATAGCAATACCTGGTACTGCTAGCATTTCATGAAAAGATGGCTAAACCATTACAGCAGAGCAGTTTCATTTTGTGGTGCATGCAAGGTGCAGGGATGCACTGCATTCCCGAGAACTATCTGCCAACACACTTCTGTAGGCTGTAGTGGGTGGAAAATCATAATCATTATCGATTCTGCAAAAGTCCTAGTCCTAAGGCTATTTTTTAGCTTTACAGCTTTTCTAGTCACATTTCATACAAAAGAAACCAAACCAGTTGCCTTAAACGCTATGCAATCCCCATTGAATTTAGGGCAGAAATCAAATAACTTGCCCAGTATTGAAGAGCCAACAACAAACTCTACTAGATCTCAGAGCAGTGTAGCAGGGAAACAACAGCGGTAGCTCTGACTTGGAATCACCTTATGCAGAGAAATTGTTTTTTCTAACCATAGTGTCTCTACACTTCTAAAAAGCCCAATTAGCTTTAAAGTGGGATATGTTTTATAGAAATGAATATAGACTTCATATTCATCCACCAGGACAAACGTTCTATTTACCCCTAGTGACTAGGTAATGGAATTTACAGCTAGGCCTTAGTGAGATCATCTGAGTTTTGTGCAAACACGGTGGAAAGCCTTTGCAGAGAGTGATGCACCAGCTTTTTGAAATGAGCTGAAGATGGGAGGGGTGAGCAAAGACCACGGGTGTCTCCAGAGGCATCCTTGAGCAAGGCGAGTGAGCTGCTGCTGGCTCACACTGATGGGCAATGACTATGTCATTCCTTTATTAACCCCTTATATTATCAAGAGCAGGATGAAGAATAGCAATGCTGCTCCTGAAACATGCAATATGGTACCAAGGGCCTGGGAAGGGTGATATTCCCTGTCACCAGTGGGTTGACCAGCTTAAAAACCCCAAACAGAAATGATAAATAATGTAGAGTAAGTGGAGGGGCTCTCCAGAAAAGGGAAGGCACTCCCACAGAGGTCTGAGTGGTGGTCAGTATCATCATGAGAGAGGCCCTGTCTGGACACACAGGACAATCTGAAGCCCTAATGATGCTGTAAAATATAAATCAGGTTTACATGCACTTATCCATATGTCTTGATAAGAAGACTACAGGATGCTAAATTTAAAGATGCTCACTAAAGCAGTTCACACCAGAGGGGAGGGAAGTGTAGCACATAAACAAGACAGATATGCATAATGTGATGGATCTAAATCTTTGAACCTAGCCTTGATACACACATACTCTGACTCTCCTTTGAGCCTGAGTGTTTTAAAACTTATTTTTAATTTGTGGCACAAACCAGCCCTGAATATCTTGCACAACACTGACCAGTGATTCTGTGATTGAGGACCCTACAGTGCTGAAGATGCCAAGGCATGCCAAATGCAGAATATTTTCAAGTGAAGCTGAAGGCTTGAGGAAGGAACAATTTCAGTGGCAATGAAACCCTTCTCTGAAGAGAACTCCTGTGAGGCAGCTGCACCCACCATTAAGGCAATTATATTCTGTTTTCCTAAGTTGACTAAGAAATAATTCTTCTCCACTAGATTATTGCTGTGTCAGTTCTCTACAAAATTACTTCTGGTTTGAGGGAATATCGGAGATACCCGTTGCATTATTACTATGGAGGTAAAATCTTGGGATTTACTTTTTATTGTTGCTTGGGTGGGAGGACTTGATATCCTAAGGGAACCTGAATTCTGAGCTGCTCAGAGGAAGAGAAGAATGCCCTCAGGCAGATCCCTGTTTTGTTGCATTTTTAAATTTCCTTTAGGGAACCCAAACTCACTCTTCTCTGATCTCAGTGAAGATTGCTTTGAGTGTTTAGTGTTGAGCTTTGCACACTAACCTAACGTGTGCTTCCCTGAATCAACCCAGGATGGTTTCAATTCCTTGTCCTCACTAGCGCATGAGGTATATTTTAATATAAGTGATAAATAAGAACTACCAGGCAATAAAACAGTGAGTCTTGGTGAGAATATTAGGGAAGTTCCTTCAGGAAGAAAAGCAGGCTGCAGAGTTGTGCTGTGAGGCTGATATTTGGCAGTCTGCTTGTAAGGAGAGATTTGGAGTAGATATTTAAATAAGAAACTGTTTCTTAAAATACCTTCTAAAACAACTTGGTCATCTTTTCTTTGGTGTTAGTGTACACTGATTTATCTAGTCAATGGGGATAGGCCTGCTTGCATAACCTGAGAATCCAGTTTTGAGCTTTCTTGCCTGCTGACATCTGTTGTGCAGACATGAAGGCAAAAATAATCGATTATTGCAGGGTGTTTATTGCCCACAACATTAAATAATGGAACTGCAGCACTGCAGTCACTTAGTGTCCAGCATTGGTGTCTGAAGGATTGAACTACAGGAGCCTCAGGTATGGTGAAATCCCACCTGTCTGACTTTGCCACTTCTTTGTCCTCAGCACCTGCTTCCACCATGGTGCCAGAGCAGGACATTTCCCTTTGCCTTTCCTTAATGCCCTGGATACTTTCATTTCCTTGAATACCCCTTGATGTGCTTATATCGTGTGTGCCTTCTAGAAAGTGCCTTTGAGATCCTCTGGCTGTCAGTGTGGCTTGACAGGTGGGTATCTGTACCAAAACACCCCAAAGAGCTCTCTGAGGTGGACCAGCCTTCTAGCCTGGGGTCAAAAGGATGCACCTGTGTTAGGTGACAGTAAACCATAAAACTGGTGCGGAGGATGATGCTCTATGGTGTGTAAGGGCAGGTTTTCCCCCCTCTGCCCTCAAGCAAGAAAGCTGTGAACAGTTGTGCTCAGTTTACTACAAGGGATGCTGACCAAGTATTCTCCTGAGTCTTCCACACAGTTCCTCTCTAGGACTGTTGGGACTTGCCTTTCCTTTCTTAATCACAATGCAATCTGACTCCATTTATAGTCTCTTCAAAAGTGAAAGCCTGATATTAACTGTAATTGCTTGTGGAGAATTTGTATTTCTTGTTACCAGTGTCTCAATTTTCATAAAGTGGGGGTTTGACAGACACCTCTCGTGAATGAATCTAAGGGGAAATGGAAACAGGGTTTGTGCTTTACTTCAGCACTGTGCGTGCTGTCTACACAGCTCACAGATACGGGGCTGGCTTAGAGTGCTGCACAGCTCGCTCACAGCATGGCTCTTTGCTTTCATTCAAACTTAACCAAGAGCCAGACTGGAAATTTACCGAGGGAAATTCTTCCTGCAGAAGACCCCTGTGTTTGAGAGTGTGTGTGTCCCCTAAACTACTGCTCAAATCCACGTAATTAGCTCATGAGCTACAAGTCAGCCTGCTTTCTGGGGAGAACGGCTTCACTCTCAGGTTCTGTCATAGTTAAGGTAAATCCCAGTCTGCTAATAACTACTTCATAAATGTTCTTATTTTTTGAGAAATAATAAGGAAGTTAATCTATTTGGCTTCCAGAAGATTTTTATGAAAATATATTTTAATTACCCCCTACTGTTTATTTCTGGGGTCAGTGAAAACATGGGAAAAACTCACAAGATTGTATTCTGTTGAAGGAAAATTAAATCAAAAAATGCCCGGTGTTTTTAACAGCTCCACTTGGCAGATGCTTTCTGTGTACGGGTGCACTGAGTTACACAAGTATGAGATTGGAACGCCGTCAAGGTCAGCACGCGCTTAAATGTGTAAAGCAAGCTTTCTCAGTTCCACACTAGGCTCTGCTGTGAAATATTACAGCTTTAAGCAAGCATCAATGATACCAAAGCGCTCTTCAAAGTTTCTCCATAATGTATTTTAATAATCCTGCCAAGCATGAACCTACCTTTCTCCTACCTTTCTAAAGGTCTTTTGCAAAACCGTAACTTCTGTTCTTATGGATTTTAGGCTGTCTCGCCATTACCCTAAGTGCAGTGAAAGTTTAACTACTAATTCTGATGCTTCCAGCTTCTTTCCTCTTTTCAGTATTCGTGCTTAGCTCTTGCAGTAACATATAAATATCAGCCTTAAATTAGGATGTACTTTATCTAACCCCAAAGTGATGGATTTTACTAAGTGATGTGATAGATGTGAGAGACTCTTTATGCGCTTTGAGGTATGCACTTCACATTTATTCTGAAGGTCAACTGCTGAGAGAATGAGCCATGTAACAAAGACTATCGGTTGTGTAGATGAAGGATGCCTAAATCCCTGAGTAGATGAGCTTTTGGGTGCTATTTGTCTGCAGGAAGTCTGCTAATCTGACAGAGCTTGCCGCAGTATTAAAAGACAGCCCAGTGCTGTGTTATTACTGTGGTAAATGATGGTGCTATGATACCTGACCACATAAATAGTGCCACAGGAACCCACCAGATTCACTGCTATTTTGAGGAGCAGAGCAGCTCATTTTCCATTTGCTGTCACTTTGGATGGGAAAGTGCAGAGATTCTGGATGCTGTTAGTCACCTTAATGCTCACAATTAATGAGCAACATGTGAAACTTGCCTTTGGGCACCCCCTAAGGAGCAGAGCAGCTGCTCCTCACAATGAAAACAAAGGAAGAAGCAGAAGCCATTTTATTTACACCCCCTTTGGTGTCAATGTTATAAGTGACACTTCTAAATGGTTTTGAAATCAGTTTGATTGCATACAGCTTGTGCAAACTATAAGTTAAAAGCTGGTATAGGAAAGCAAAAGCATTAGGCTACTTGGCTGCTGGTTTGCAGTGTAAGGATTCACACTTGTTTTCCATGATATTCTGGATTACTGGAAACTTTTGCATCATCTGAGCAGGACAGGTAATTCTGAAGATAAGCATGATAAGGGGGTTTGCTTACAGCTTACTTTAAATCAAGACATACTTAAATGGGGCCATTTACAATAGGAGGTAACCAGTCAGCTCCTCAACGTGTTTTGATAGCTGACAGGCACAATTCCTCTACCTGACTTCATCTAGCCACACACTTCTGATTTAGAGTCCATCACCAAGCTAGGAACTATTATATAGACATCAGAGTCAGTAAAGTGAGCAGCTGAGGTTTCTGACCAGTGCATGGGCTGATAGCTGCTTTTGAATGTTTGCAAATGTAGAACTTTGGGTGATGCACAGAACATTCGGAGTCATAATATTGGCATTTTAAAACCCACCTGGACATGTTCCTGTGTGACCGCATCTACAGGATCCTGCTGTGGCAGGGGGATTGGACTGGATGGTCTTTCGAGGCCCTTCCAATCCCTAACATTCTGCGATCACTGAAAACTTGTTCCAATCCTTAGAAATGCATGTTGAGAGGCTCAGGAGAGGGGGTTGTAATGACCAGGTACCAGGGCTGACAGTGAGGTTTCACCTGTATGAAGATGCTTTCTAGAGCGTAGGGTGAGGAGTAAGCCTGAGCACAATGTTAAAGCCACCTCAGCCAGAGCACATGGCAGTCCAGACAGCCCAGCGTCAGTTAAAGTATGTGGCAAACTCAGAGGCCCTGTTTAAAGCTGGCAATATAACGTATGTGTGGGCTGCCAAGGAACCAGATGTCTCATCCCTGCAAGACTTCACTGACACTTTATGGGTCCTGTGATTGATGTCCTGAAAGGACACCATAGTGTCTCTACAATCGAGTGGGAGGTGTGGTGATTGCTGGCATGTCTAAGAGCTGCTCTTTTAAACAAAAGGTTGAAAATCTTTCTTATAAATTCAAACCACAACCCTTCAAACAGCTCATCTTGCTGCTCCAAGTGCTTTTGACTTATTTTGGGCTCGGAATCAGTTATCAATGTGATTTGTGAGATTGGAGTATGGGGCTTATTTAATTCAATAAAGTCAGTTTATGGCTAGATAATATAAATGTTTGAGCAGAAATGTGGAGTGAGGTTAGGAAAACCTGAATGAAGATGAATAGTTTCATTCACTGTGAGGATTTTATATCTTTTGCAGAAAATGGCTTCTTTTATCAACTGACCAGCATGTGAACTTCCTGAGCCAATACTCCCCAGAATTAAGGTTCCTAAATCAGTCAGCAATTCACTGCGTAAAAAGTATAAAACATCAGAAAACGAGGAGGCACTGTCGTTTTATGGAAAGAAACAACAAAGCTGTAAGCTTGAAGGGTGAGCATGACTTGAACATTATTTGCATGGAGAATTAATGAACTAGGTTTGGGAGTCCCTTATGCCACCAAGAAATGAAAGCATCTGCTTTCTGGAGGCTCCGCTACAGAACAAACTACTGCACTCTTATTAGAAGGTAAGGCTTGGGTTTTCACCCAGGTAAAAAGAAGACAATGCTTTGAACTGGATCTTACAAAAATCTCACCTATTTGCCCAGTAATTACTTCTCCCTCAAATGAAGGAGCGTTCACTTTTGGCTGGCTTCTGGTTTCATTGTTGTGGCTCCATCAAAACCGTCCTGTGGTACTTTGGCTGCCCCCATGAATCTCAAACTGGCCAAGCAGCTGCTCTGTTATCGAAGTCCAAGATGTAGCAATAACCGAGCTATGGCTTGGACCATCCATGTGAAATGTATGGGGTGAGTTTTGCTTTTCTGCTGGGAGGAGGCATGGAAGATGACAGAGAGACTCCTGACAAAGCACAGCCAGTCCTGTTGGTACCACTTGCTGTGCTGGGATCAAGCAGATGTGACATGAGCTGTTGTAACAACCTATGACTGATTCCCCCAGATGTGCCTTTCTCTGTTCATATCTCAACTGCCAACCATCTACTGCACTGATTGTGGTTAAACATCAAGCTGGAGTAGGTGGCTAAATGAAGGAAAACAAATGCATGTAGTTTCTTTTAAATGTTATGTCTTTGTCACTGAAATTCCAGAATCTCCCCTTGTGAGCTTATAACATTCATGCTGTTTAGACAGCTCAGAGCTTCATTTGGACTTACGAACCACAGTGCAGGCATGTCTAGCCTAGCAGCAGCAGCAAACAGCAGATGCCTAGGGCCTGCTGTAATAGCCCAGGGAATCCAGGTTCTAAAACATCTCAGATTTATTACTGTAATTTTCATCGGATACCTGATACAGTGTAAGTATCTACAGGTTTTATATTTTATCTAAAAAAGACAGATTGTTTAGTCTGCCTCACTGGATGACATCATGATATTCACGCTTTGTGTGTGTTGCTTTGGCTTAACACATCTTGGGCTGTTCGTATTTCAGAAACCTCTGTGTGACTGTATAGAAACATGCGATGTTTAGTGCAATGGGACATTGTCAGCCTCATCTGGAAAGTGAGTTACCTCTGGCTGGAATGAACAGGGTGAATGTCTTGGAGGTCTTGTTTATGACCTCCTGCTTACTCGTCTCTTTATTGATCACAATTTCCAACGCTTACATCCAGATAACTGCTAAACCCAAACAAATAAACAAAGATAATCCTGAGGGGGATCTGTGAGACCAAGATACAGAACAGGAGCAGGTCTTTCTGAGGAAGCTGCAATCTCAGCTCAGCACCTGCACAGCCAGAAGGAAGGGCCTTTGAAAACCACAACTGAGAAATGATGTCCACAGGCTTCTGTGACAGAACTTCTGATGCCAAATACTGTTTCCATCAGGGAACCGTTGCTTGCCAAGATATGTCCTCCAGGGAGAGTTTTCACAATCTGCTGTAGCACCCAATGATTTTGTCAGATGGAGCCTCTGATGTACTTGCTCCCATCTAGAGGTGAAATGCAGGAGCAAGGGAAGGATTCGGTTGCTCTGTTTAATTTTGCTGGGTTTTGGTAAACATGCAGCTCAAACTGACTGAAATGGACCAGCGAAGTGACAAAATGCAATATGAAGAAAACCATAATGCTTGTACCACCTTATGCTGTCTTGAGAGCACAAATTGTGGAACCTGTGATCAGTATTGAATCTCAGAGGACAGCTGCTGTGAGATGCCTGAAGGATAGGTGTTAACAGAATCATAGACTGAAGGGTAATTGTGAAATGAGCAGCAGTGGTATGTGACCATTAAACACTAAAGCCAGAGCCCAGGTTACAGAGCTGTGTTCATTTTTGTTGGGTGATTTTTAAAAATCCAGCTCTACGTTGTGTCCTGGATGAATAAAGAGAATGAATTTCCATTTGCAATTATTTCAGTCTATAAGAGTGTGATGTGCAAAGTATGTACATGCAGCACTGTGCTTGGTATGTTAGGTGAATGAACACCTGACCACTTTAGAGCTGGACAAAGCCATTAATCTGCCAGCTTCATCTTTCTTTAGGCTCTCTTTGTGCCCAGCTAGCCAACATACAGTTTCATGGAAAATAGAGCTGCCATGCTTTGTGGCTAGGGGAAAGCTGTCAGAAGTGTGTATTATTCAGGAAGCAGCACCATATATGAGGTGATACCTTGTGTTTGTCTCAGAATTTTGGGTTTTCCATCTCAAATGAAACACATACCTTAATTTTGCAGAATGCAATGGACTGACTCGAGTCATACATGCACCCTATATGTGAGCGAAGCAGTGAAGGTCTGCTTTGGCTGCCATGCTTGCCCAACAGGCAACGGTTCCTTTGGTTAGTCCCTACCATAACATGAGTCAACTTCTACTGTTTCATCATCAGCCCTAAACTCCCTCTTCCCTGTTTCACATGAGCAATGATCAAGCTTAAGCCAAGAGAACCACCCAGGCAATGGGGACACAGGTCTCGAATGCAGTGATGAGTGCTTGGTGTCCCCTAAGCTAAACAAAACCTCATTTTACAAGCAAGACACTGCTGCTAAAAGCGAGTATCTGCCAGTTTCTCGCAGACAAGACAGTCTTGTTGTCTTCTGACGTTACTTCATTGTGCAACATGTGGTGTTTTATAGCCATCCAGTTTAAAAATACACTGGATGAAATTTGATAACTTAAAAATATTACCTTAAGCTCACCCATTTATTCTCCTCAGCGCAAAATTCTTTACACAACAACCAATACAAAAATTCCTTCCGTTTGCATGAAGCTTGTTTTCTATCCTGGAAAAACATTTTCTAGTGGAGCTGAGGGACCATTGATTGCTAAAGACACCCTAATAATGTTTTCCACTGGCTGCTGTGAAACTGATTCTCCTGTGCTTTTTCTCCTCCATAAAGTCCTTTCTTGGTTCTATTAGTGTTTTACCGTGATTGTTTAGCATCTTTATTGGCCAGCTGGTAGCTGCTCCATCCTGAAGCTATATTTCATTAGCTCTAACAAGGTAACTGACATCTGGTAGGTCCATTACCTGCAATAAACCTGTAAAATGTTCTATCTTGCTTCCCTCAGAAAAGACACCTGAATGTCAGAAACCTTTCCTCAAACATCCTGGTTCTCACAGACCATTCAGGAAAATGCCTGTGGTCTCCTGTTCGCTGCTTTTTCTCTGGTGTAACTGCAGCCTGCAGACAATATGAAGTGCTGCAAGCAAATGCCTTCTAACGCAAAGACCACCCCCTGTGCTGTTGCCAGACGTAAGAGTTTGTGGATTTTTAGCAGAGATGTTGGATTAAAGGAAAACAATGCTGGAAGATCACGTTTCAGAGGGTGCTTTGTGGATCTCCTGTGCTCTGTAATTCGTACCCTGGACTGTTGTGTGACACTGTCTCACGGTCTGCAAATGGGTAGCTCTGATCCAGCAAGGTACAGTCTGCAGGTTTTATCTTCCAGTTTCACTTATCAGAAGTAAAAGAGATTTTTGTGGACCCCTTCACTGATCTAATCTCTCTGGAGCCTTTATGGTGTTTGGAGAGCTGGTTCCTCATAAAAAGGAGATATAAAGTTTAACTCATTTTGAGCACTGCTTCCACTCTGACTCCTTACTGTGTAGGAGACTGGCTTTACTTCACTTCACCATTGTTTCCCAGGGGCTTAAAATAGTTAATCTTTCTTTGGTTTCAAACATTTCCCCAACTGTCTGTGGGCATTATGTGCTAATCACTACAACCCGTTCTGCACTTTTGTTAGGTAGCCAGAAAATGCCAGTTAGCTCATGGAGAAGAGAGGATAGTTCTGAAGAAAGAGGGATGGCATGGGAAAAATCATGTGCTTGTTGAGTTTTGATTGCCTCTGAGGTTTGATTTTTGTTTTGCAGTTTTAGGAAAATGCTGCTTTGAAAATAAGGCTCCCATTATTCAGTCAGAACCTGGAACACTCACTGGGGGTTGTTCCACTGATGTGGGTCTGGAGAGGAGTGTCACTCAGGATGCCTTGGTATCCTACCTGGAATTAACTGGTTTTGGGCAACTGTCTCCAGTGTGTATGTGCATGAGGAGGCATGGACTCTTGAGCTATGTAAGCAGGTACTGAAAACCAGCTGGTCCTGCACAGTCTTTGTGCCAATGAACACCCAAGAAAGAAGCCACATTACAGACTGACAAGCTGAAAGTTACTCAGGGACAAAGAAAAAACACGGGAAAGTGCTTTTTTTGCAGGGGCTGCACATCTGGAACAGCAGAAGCATAACTGCAGCCCTGGCAGCAGCTGGTGCTTAGCAGAGTTTGGCTGCACCACTGTTCTGCAGCTGTAGAGTGGCATCTGGGGTAAATCTTGGTAGGTGTTCAGTGGAGCAATTCAAGTTTTTCATCAGGCCTGCTAAAGTAATTTCTCATTCTGTCCTTGAGGCTTGATGCTCTTTCAGGGTTCATACTTAGATAATTCAATGCTCAGCTTTGGTGCACTAATCTGTTCGCCTAGTTCAACTACGTTAACGTCTTCAGTGCTTTGGGAGGAAAACAACATAAACTGGCCAGAGAATTAACACTTAAACTCCATCTCTAGACTGTAGTCTAAGCATGTATGCAACCTTGATCTCTGGACTATAGTCTAAGCATGTATGCAACCTTGATCTCTGGACTATAGTCTAAGCATGTATGCAACCTTGATCTTTGGACTATAGTCTAAGCATGTATGCAACCTTGCACACAAAGCTATTTTACTTTTCTCTGTGAATGCTTTTCTCGTAACCAGTGTCTGGTTCTGCTACAGCACACTGTGGTGTCAAGTCCAGCCGTGGTTTGCTGTAACACCATCAGAACCACATCTTTGTACTCGACCATGTGAACAAAGGCTTTAAAAAAGCATAAAAGTTTTCTGAGAAAAATAAAAATCAGGTTCAGACTTAATGGCCTCCAGAGGTTTGCTGCCTGCGGGTCTGTTCCTGCAAATCTGAGACCAGTGGAAGCCCTGTGAAGTTCTGTAAGGAGCTTTGCCTGCAGCAGGGTTTTCAGAGAGGTTTAATTTGTAATTGTTGGTTCTCATCTTGCAAACAAACTTGCTTATTGTTGTAAATGAAATGGGGAGTACGGGATGCACTGGAGGTTGTTTTCTGCACAAAAAAGCATTCTGGTCACATCAGTAAGTGAGCTGGGTGGGCAGGGGACAGGAGCAATGGTCTTTATTTTAAATAGTTTTGGTATGGAGGGTCAAACTGCAGGAAAATTATCCTTATCTCCAGACAAATACCATTTGAAGAGTAAAACCAGGTGGACTCCCCTGCCTGTAGTCAGACACTGCCGTGTGTACAGGCTGAGGTTTTCCTTACAGGACTGGCGAGCAGATTCCCAGCGTATGACCAACAAACCCGGTTCTGCCTTTGCCTTTTGCCTGAACGTTATGCACACAGCATTGTTCAGTACTACGTTCTGCAACAGAGAGAAAAGGTAAGCGAGGGACACTTGTGCAAAACAGAAATGACAGAGGTTTACTTCCTGGAGATAGTAAGATGATGGATGGTGTCCACTCACCCTCAACTGGGTGCTGCAACGAACCTTTCCTACAGCACTGTGGCCATGTAAGGCTGTTTCAGGTTTCAGACATCTGGATGACATTTTTACCAATACTAGAATTTCAGGAGAACTTGGGATCCTGTTTTATTGTGCAGGGTGCAAGACAGTCTTACACAGCGCATGAAACTAGAGTTCCTACAAATTATTAGCAATGTATTCAAGAAAAGCAGATCTTAGCTTCCCTTTTTCAAATTTGCTCTTTCCAGAGCTGTGATTTCCCTTATGGGCTACCAGTAAGTTCCACTGGCTTTCATGTGCATTGCTCACATATTTTAGATTCTGATATTTTAATGGAAAAATCAGTGTGTATGTGGTTTATGCAGTACCTGTCCCTGATAAGTGCTTGTTAAAAGTTGTATGCAGAAGACACTGAGTTGATTTTAAGGAGCTCATGAGTGACTCTGGGAGAGTGAATTTGCAGCAGCTGAAGATAGACACAGCACAGAGGTTGGAGCTTTAGTGTTTGTGGCTGTGAGTCCTAGAAGTTCTGGGAAAAGCTGCATTCTTTGCCTGCTTATTTCTGTGAGACAGTGAAGCTGGTGGATTCCGAGGGGATGCTTTAGACTGAAGGTCTAGATAGATGTGATCTGTGAATCAACTTTTTTTAAAAGTGCCTTTGTCTGTACCTTAAATATACCCTGGTGTTTGCAGAATGTAGCTGAACTCAAAACCAAACCTGAGCAGACATTTTCTGTAATACTATACTACGTTCCCATCTGTAATATGAACTTCTTATAATGAGGGAAGTGGAAGTGTTTACTGGAATTGGCTTTATACTTCCCAAAGAATCAGTCTTTATTGGAACACTGTTATGAATTTCCTCTCATGTCAGGAACCTGAGAAAGGGTCAGAGCTCCCACACAGGAGTATGAGCCTTGTCCGTATCTTGAGGGTTTTTTCCTCTCTTCCCTATGGTGCACTGTGTTTTCTGCTCCTTGCTTTCCCCAGCAAAGCCCCAACCTGGGTAAGTAAGGGACCAGGCTTCTGTGGCACCACAAACCTGGAGACAACCCTGTACACAGGCATGATGAAACTGGAGTTTCACTGCCTGTTCTCTTCCTGTAGCTATCCCTGGATAATGTGGATGTGCACTGCAGACCTCATGAGCTTTTTCTTTTTTGTAAAGTAAAACAGGAAGAGAAAGAGCAACCAAAGCACTTAATATTTCTTATTCATAATGTGGAGGGCAGAGAGGCTTTAAGAGGTAAATTCATTGTGCCTGGGCTTAGAAGAGAAAAAAGAATCCAAACTTGCCGGGATTTTTCACCATCCAGGCGAAGGTAAATGATCCTGGACAGGGGGAGAATCATGCGACGAGAAAGCTCAGAATTGGAGTTACGGTGTCAGGACAAGCATGGGCACACAAGTCCTGGAGTTGTGGGGGATTTCACTGGTTTCTGCTCTTTTGAGGAATCTGGGGTGCTTGGATTACAGAACTGTTGGTTATCTGCAAAGAGGATAGTGTTGTTTGTGATAGAGATCGGGGCTTTTCACCTTGCAGAAACTTGCTGACTTCACACAGAGAAGCACTAAGTGTGGCTTCATTTGAATGAATGTGATTAACTCCCATCTGATGCTGCTGCTTTCCAAAGGCTTTTTCTGCCAGCCCTGTGTATGCCATCTTGCTTTGACTTGGGGGTTGGGAAGGAGAGCTAAGCAGCAGAGACAAAGAGCATTTTTTACACTGCAAAGCAGACCTTGTAGTCCCGGACTCAAAACATTTACAATGAATCTGCAGAGGGGAACAGCACAGTTCCCTCAGCAGCTCCATAGCCTCATGCTCCTGTGTATCTTTTCCACAAGACAGAGCAGTAGCCAGCTACGGTGTGTAAGGTACTGTGGGATCAGAGGCACCCAGCTGTGCTCTGCGGGGATAGCATGGGGCATTAAAATATTTGAAATTTGCTGGACGCTTTCAGATTTGATATCGGTGCTTATCTGCATGAGCAGCTGGTTCACGCAGTTTCAGGATGTGATGTCCCATAGCTGCTGCATGGTTTTATCTTGGATTACAGAATGTTTCTTCATTGTTTCCAATTCCTTGTTATCTATCTCAGCATCACTCCCAGGCTATTTTAGGTGGTTGTTGCACAGTACTGTAGGCAGGTACAGCAGCCTTCACCTGACCAAGAGAAAGTGCAGTTGCCTACAGCACTGCAACCTATAGAAAAACTAATGCTTAGGAGTATCTAAAGCCTCCAGCAAAAAGCCTTAGAGAAGAAGTGCCCAAGCTTTTCAGGCTTTGCCTGCATTTGATTATATGAAGTGAAAGGTATAGCAAGATTAGTGTTTTCATCCTGGTTCCCACTGGATTTGTTTTATTCCTCCTACTCTAACCAAAAAGCCGGAACTACTGATGTCAGTTCACCACCTCCACATCACTCAAAGTTTGTAGCTGTCTGTTAGGATCTAAATAGTTTCTATTGGAGACTTCACTCCTAAATTATCACAGTATCACAGTACTGATGAGGCTGGAAAAGACCTTAAAGATCATCTAGTCCAACCTAAAACAAACCATGTAGCCCTAAACACCTGACAGCTAGATCATGCCACTCAGCACCTCATCCAGCCTAACCTTGAACACCTCCAGAGACTGTGACCCAACCACCTCCGTGGGCAGCCCGTTCCAATATCTGACCACTCTTTCAGTGAAAAACCTTTTCCTAATGTCAAGTCTAAACCTTCCCCGATGGAGCTTAAGACTGTGACCCCTTGTCCTGTCTCCAGTGTCCAGGGAGAAAAGACTGAAATTACTTAGCTATTTCAGGCACTTAAACCATTCCATACATTTGGTTATCCTTGTTGCCCCTGTCAAACCTGTGGTGTCCTGGAAAGCCCTTTTGAATGTATCACATCTATTCTGTCCAAACCTTGGTGTGTCCTCCCCCTTGACTCTCTCCTCTGGAACCTTTGGACACGCAAGTGGGAGAAGGAAAATTGTGTATGTGCAAATACAGTTTGAGTTTGGTGCATGGTAGCTGATCGGCACTTTAGAGGTGAAGGCAGTAGCTCCAGGCTCCTCTGCAGACACAAGAGTACAGGAGCAGACTGAACTCTTGTGTGTTGTGTGAGGCAGCAGAAGGCAAATAGGCCTTTGCAAGAACTCGGCGGGCATGAGAACTGCTGCCTCTTTGTTGAGGCTCATCAACAGCATGTTAACTTCCCAAAGTTATCTGGAAGGCATTTGCTTAGAACGTGTCCATATGGCATACCTGATCTGCTGTGAACAAAGTTTGGAGAAGTGTGCAATACCAATCGACTGTCTCAGGTCAGAGTCCTCAGCTGCAGAGCTACAGCCGCTCTGTGCCTACCGGTGTTGGCCTGAGCTTACAAGAAATATTTTCCATTGGTTTGATTCTTTTTTTCCCCTCTAATCCCTTTGCCCTAATTACATTTATGCCTTTCCTCTACATGGTAGAGCTTCTAGCATGACAGAAGTTAACAGAATTAACACAAGTATCTTAGTGCAACTTGCAGTCTGGTGGTTGGGACACCCATTTGAATGGCAACTGTCAACTCAACTCCACCCTGATTGCTTTTCTCACCAAAGCCTACTACTAAGGAGTTTTGCTTCTTGGGTGATGGCCAGGTTCAGCAGTAGCAGCAATGTCTGCTCATCTCTTTCTAATCAATTACACAAGAGGTGATAAAGTGATCCTGCCCAGGACACTGGGCTGGTGGCAGGTGCCCCAGAAGCATGAGGTATACTCATAATTCTGAGGAAACCTTCATCCTACTTCAAAGTAACTTTTCGTCATCTTTTATTGACATAAATAATGCCAGGATAGTGGAAATGGAAAAGATTAGTAGAGCAGAAAAAATACCAGGTTATGTTTCCAGTTTGTGTTACACATGTGGTACACATTTTGGTTTCTGTTCCAAATGTGACCACATTTTCAGTAAGGCTTGTAAATGGATCTTGGCCCCCTACTACAATCGCCTATTGCCCAAGAGTTTTTATTAAGAACCCTAGCTTTTTTTCCTTCTTGAGTAATGCTTGCACAGATTCTGGAAGTTGATGAGAAGTCTTATTCTTCTAGTCTAGACTCTATGCAAAAATTTCTAGGACAGGGAACAACAGGGAGAGTTTGGGTGGAGGTCTCACACATCACCCCGGGCACATTGAATGAGATAATGGTTTTTAAAACTTTAACAAAGCCGGTGAATTAGATAAATGAGCAGAGGTAGAGTTCTCTCATCCACATGCATTTTTTCTGTTATAACCCATTTAAACCCTAGAGGATACTACAGTGTATATGCTGACATCCTATACGTAGATCATGTACCTAACATTCAGAAAAATACCACCACTGGGAACGCGTTGTTCATCTGCAACACACCGAACACACTCCTGAATGAAAAACACTGGAGTGCTGGCTCTGGGAACTTTACTGATCGCTCTGAACGAATTCTATCCTGAGTGTGAAAAGATGCTCCCGGGTTTGATCGCCTTCTCATTTGCATCGTAGCTCTGTTTCGTTAAATACTTGCTAAACGTAGTCTTTAAACCAGGCGAGAACATGAACTTTGGAGGCAAAGCCCAGCAGTGACACCACAGTTCTGCTATTTTGTTCAGCCCTTCCCTTCCTGACACGAAGTCGAACTTCAAAGGCTAATTTAAAATTATGCCAGTGCATTCACCTGCCTTCGGCCAGGTGAATCAATCTCCCTTCTTGGCTGAGATTTTATGCACCGCTAGGAGTGCGGGCTGTTCAACTTTGTTAAAACCGCAAGTTCAGCGGGACCTGCCCAGTGAAGAACAGCCCAAACCTTCATCCCTTTCAGCGCTCGGGAAAGCCTTTACAACTTTCCCCTCCCGATACAACCGAAACTTCTTTTGCCAACTTTCCCCCTGCAGCATCCTTCCTCCGTGCAGCATCCTGAGCTGGACCCAAGGACCGCTGCGCGGGAGCTCGGCCCCCCGCGCACCGACCGGCGCCAAGAAGGGTCTGAGACCGGGGTATCGGTGGGACTTACCCGACGTGCCGGGCTCGGGGCGGCGACGCGGCGCGGATACAGAGCAGACAAAGGGGCAGCAGCGCAGCGGGACTGCTGCGGGGCCGCATGGTGCGGGGCGGTGAACCGACAACCTACAACCGGGATCGAGGGACCGGCCCCGGCGGAGGCTGCGGAGCCGACGGGGGCGGAGCAGGGCGGGGAGCGGCTGGGGCCGGTGGGTGCAGCTCCCCNGCTGGGGTCTGAGGAGGAGTGAGGCTGCTGTAACCAAATAAAATGGAAAGTGTTCGGTTCCGGGAGCCCTGGCTATTCTGCTCCGCGGTGAAAGCTCCTGAAGGTGAGTCGCAGCAGCATGGGAACGGCAAGCTGCGAGTCACTGCGGTTTATAGAAAACACGTGGAGTGCGTGTTACAGGAGAAGTAAGAAAAAGACAATGCCGCTAGGGAATCACCCGACGGCATGGTCAATACTTTTATGCTGACTTTGATAAAAAGGGGCAAAAGGACCTTCAAAATCAGCCGATTCTCAGCCTGCCTGGGAGCAGAAGGAGCCAGTGGCTGTGGCCAAAGCCAGCTGACACTGGAACGTGTGCGAAAACCTCTGCAAATACCTGTTAATGTTACAGAGACATGGGGAGCCTGCTGAAAAACGGCTTTATTAAACCACACACGTTTCATGTTCCGTGGCTATAAGTCAAGTTTGCCTTTGTCTTTTCTCTTACTGGAAGCCAATCTGACACTCGTGTTGAGTCTGGCGAGGGAAGAACCTTGGTCCCGGGTAGGGTTATTCCAGTTATTATCTGGGTACTACTGTGTCCTCCCAACACATCCCACTTAAGATCTTAAATTTACTTCTGCTGAGGCTATGCAGAGGTGGATTTGTGTGTGCTTATGCATGTTCAACACGTGCATGTCTGGTTGAAAACACTTTTTTGCCATTTATTACAGGTGAAGCCCTGAGCTTTTTCTGTGAATAATAAATGGAACCTCAAGTTTACAGACACCTATTGAAGAGAAGCTGTACTGTTTGTTCAGAGGTCATTTCAAAGGTGAAGTGACCGACTTTTGGAGGGCACAAGTGCAATACTGGAGCAAAACCCACTGCTTCATTTCACACATTGGCTACTTTTCTTACTATGCATTCTTGCTACACCTGGAGTGCACCAGGTAGCACAACAATTTGTTAAGATGTTTACAAAACTACTTTTCTAAGATATTTCTACAATGTTCTAAAATACTGGCTTTCCGGCTGAAAACTTGCTTGTGTCACAGTCAGGAAGTGTTTCACTACTGGCTTCAGTTTGCCAAATACTTTGGCTATTAGTCTAAAATACTTACCTTCAAGAAGGAAACTTGGCTCCGTGGGAGCCAGGCAGCTCTTTTTGGATTTGCTTACTACTTCTGCCTGTTTAAAATACATTTAAAATTTAAAAATACACCTTTAGAGCTGTGGAGAAGCTGCAGAGATGAGTATCTCAAAAATATCGAAAAGGGCTTTAACCGAGGTAGGGTTGGTGAGCAGGGTGCAGATCCCTTGCTCTGTCTCTGGCCCATCAGTTTAAATCACTGCAAGGATGGGACAGGCGGCAGGAGTCCTGGAACTCTGTTGGGCTGGTAGCCAGGAAAGGATTAAAATGCTCTAGTCGTGCCTAGGAGTCATGCATGTGGTAAACCAGCTTTTCTGATGTGATGGGCTATAAAATTGCACCCAGCTACACAAAGGGTGTTGGGGGGTAGAGAATAAGAGTTTATTTTCCTTCACTTCTGGTAGCTGAAAGGGGGAATTGCTAACACCAAGGATTCTGGTGTGCAGCTTGGACTTGGAGGTGATGAGAGCCTGTGGAGGAGCAGGAGAGAGAGAGAGAACTGAGATAGGGTTTGAGTGGAGACGTGGGATTTATCAGAGCAGCTGATCATTTACAAGGAACATGGACTGCTGAAAGAGGGGCAGTTCTGTATGGCAGGAAAATGAGAAAGGCTTCATATCAAGTGAGTGGGCAGGCAGCTTACACTGGGCACCAGAACCTGAGAACATGCTGTTTACTGAGAAGCCTGTAATTGCACAAAAGAGCAGAAAAAGAGAAACAGTTACTTATAAGCACGTTTCATACCTTTGTGCTGGCCCAACTCTCGCCTTCTTGAGAAGGTCGCACTAGCTTGGGTAATCATTCTGTGCTGTATGTTTGTTGCAGCACTAATGATTCAGAACCAGGAGTTTAAACAAGGTTTACGCTGTTCTAGTTTAAATTACACAGGTTAATAATCAATTGAAATAAGCATGTTCATGCTGGGATTTGCACTGCTACAGCTAGTTATCAAAGGTTGAAGTTAAGATTGAGTGCAATGTCCTTTTTGAGATATGCCCTCCATTTCTTTTAGCTCAAATGGAGAACTTGGTGGATTAAGGGCAGTGGAAGTGGCTCCACAAATTCTATGCTGGCTTAGGCTCAGGGTCTAGAACAACAAGAAAGTGATACAGTCCATATGTAAGTGCCACAAGCTTGTTCTGTTTTGTCATTCTGCTCTAAGGCACACATGGCCACTTGGTTTGGACTTTTGAACGAGAGTTCTGAAAATAAACATTGCTCATGATACTTCTTTAAAACTTTTTTACTTTCTCTAAGTGGGAGATGTCTATAACTGGATAAACAAACTGCAGCGTAGCTACATGTAGACTGTGTCTCTTTATCCCTCCTACCACTCACAGAGAAACTATATGAAAAAATTATACCTAAACTCACAGGATTTTTATTTGAGTGACAGTAGATTCTTTTGTTAGGCAAGAGATTTCTCTAGCTTTTGTTTTCTGGTGGAAATTTCAGACGAGAAAATATGAGGATGGCAATTAAAAGAATTTCTTGCACCTCCTACACGAACTGTCTGTTTACTTTCTGCACAAATGATTGGTGTCTAATAACACACTGAGCTCACATTGCACATGCAGCCATCTCTGAATTTCTGTACTTTGCAGTCAATAAAGATCTCTTAACTTCATATTATCAATATTTTTGGGTTTCTTTAGTGCATGGGGATACTAAGATAGAGGAAGTCTTGATGCTTTGTCCTGGGAGAAAGAATAGATCTCTGGCAGCAGTAAGTTTGGTTTCCTGAAGGTAACCACTAGAACATACACCACAAGTGAATTTGTGCTAGACTGTGTTTTTAATGTACAATTCTACTAGTTCCCAGAGTTTCAAACTTGTCCGAGTGTACTCATCATTTAACTTATTTTACTACAAGGAGAATGCCACATTCACATGTTTGTGGTCAGTTTTACTATAAACTCTATTTGCAATCTTTGGATCCCCAGTAGTCATTATTTACAATGTTTAGACAAAAAACCCCTAAAACACTTGCAGTGTTTATTTTGAAACACTGAGAAATCTAAGTGACTTCTGACCCAGTGAATGGTGTTTATTATAGCTCTGTAGAGCAAAAGATGACAGGTGCAAAGTTTTATTTGCTTATTCACCGTATGTGCACGCGTGAAAATATTTGAGTGGAAAAGGTACTTCTGAAAGAGTAATTTCAGTCTGGTGGTGTGATGTGCCATTGTAGCTCCTGGGAAGAAAGAGAGCATTATGTCAAATACATACTGAAGGTAGGTGAAACAGCAGCTAGCAAGTTGTTAATTTATCTGTCAGCTGCGTTGGCATAAAAAGCTTCTTTCCTCCTACTCCTTCTCCCATTCTCACCCTAAACATTGTCTGATCATTATCAGGTCATTTTACCATCTGTGCCTGGAACAGTATTTTGATTGTTCTCCTTCAGATTTGTATGCCTCGATAGATTGAAACTGTACATAATTAGGAAGCATTACTTCAGGCCTTCATGCAACATTGGATACTAAAAAATGCTGAAAAGACTGGCAAATATGAATGGTGTGAAATAGCAGTGTAACAGGTGTGACCTGTCACTGCAGGTCTGGACCATTAAAAAGCCAGCGAATAAAGTCTGGAGCTAGTCCCAAAAGCATATTTAATGCCAATATCCTTGTGTCTCACAAGCAGTAGCATTACTGCAGGTCTGCAGTCAGTATCCCAACTGGATGCTGGGAGCTCGGCCATGGGAGGAAATGGCTCCAGCTGGGAGAGAGAGAAACGCGAGTACCTAAAAGCACTGCTAGCTCTGCTACATCCAGGGCTCACATCAGCCCCTGCTCCAGGTGTATGTGAAGCTTAAGTTTGGTGAAAAAACTCAATTCAGGCTCAGTTATAAATTCAGTTCTTCAATTTTAAGCTCAACTATCTTGTTAAACTTCAAAACTTTTTCTTTTCCAGCCCAGCTGGTGTTCTGCTTTCCTGCCCACGACATGCACCAGATGCACCAGACGCACCAGGCAAGCAATTTTTGAATGAGAGTGAAAACATTCTTTATTCTAAGACACCAAGTAAGAAGAACTGTGGGAACTTTTCCCTGGGAGTGAATTACACTTTGCTGCCCTCTATTAGTGCAAAGGTCAGTTGTGAAGATCCATAAGACCTGTCAGGTTTGTCTAGCCAAGTAATATGGAAGTGTTTTGGCAGAGTCCCATTTTGCTTGCTGTGATGCACTTGTCACTGGAGGTAAACAAGGGACTGCTGCTCCAAATACTGTTGTTTCCAGGAAAGTGAAGCATAAGGCTACATGTACCTTGGTCAATTTTATCAAATTTGTTGATACATCTGACAGTCAGAATTAGACTATCCATGCACCATGGAAACTGTTTCCATAGCAAAAATCTCTTAGCCTAGAGACAGCTCTCTCTGAATTAAATCCAAGGATCCAGACTGATAATCTAGAGCTTTCTCTAACAGCTGGGGAGGTCAGTACTTGAGAGGAAATTGCCACACAGCTATCTGAATGCTGAACCATCCCACGGCTGGAATATACACTTACCCTCCAGAGCAAAACAAGTGCTCCAGTGTTTCCTTCCATTCCACACATCTTTGATGTTCAAAATGCCACGGGTGGTTTAGAGGATGCTGCACATTCTGCCAGTATTCTCAGTTACCTGACAAAATACAGATAATTGATGGCATCATTTGTAGAGCAGCTGTAATACATTCTTCCTCTGTAATGCCTCAAAGAGACCAGTTACTCTACCACAGACAAACTATTTTTAACCCATGTACTGAGGGTAGAGAGAATAAAAGGCAGGGAACAATAACATTTTTCACATGAAATACATCATTACCTGTTTGAAGACAGATTAAGAATTAATTGTGGGGTCTTGAATACTTGTGGAACAGCATGCTAACCAAGAAGGCTAGTGGTGTTCAGGTTTGTTGAAGGATAAATGAAAAACAATGTGTTATATCCTGAACATGTCTCCAATAAAGAGAAAGAAAATCTGCATTGAATTGAATGTCCTTTGAGAAGAAGTTATTTCACAGCCTGAAGACACAATTAAATGATTTATATATCCCAGGAAATGGGACAGCACTGGTTAAAAGCTGATCCTGGTTCAGTAGTGAAATAACTGCAGCAACTGAAATAACCAGAAAATCCAATATGCAACAAGAAAAAAGGAGACGTCTACAGGGAGTGAATAATAAATTCCGAATTATGAGAGGATCTAAAACCATGATGAAGAAATTTATCACTGGGAAGCCTAAGAACAATAGGATTTAGATACCTTTGGTACAGTGTAAATCCCAGCAGTGGCAAAGAACTGCTGCTTGATGGGTAAATGGTGAATAACAGTGCAGAACATCTTCAGTGATCAAATCTGCTCTGTGTTTGAGAAGAAGCAAGAATTAACATTACACCCTTATATTGCAGGAGAATTGAGGAGTCAGTTGAGCATTAATTAAAGAGGAATATGAATATCCAATGTCTACCAAGGGACAGGAAACACCAGACTAATTAGCATGGCTGGAGAATCTGTATTGTGGGCTCTCACTATTTAAATAAATACTCGATTGCTGAAGTTTCCGCAAGAGTCAAATTTATTCCATACTGTGTTACAAACTTACTGGTTTGACACAAGTCCTAGGGCAGACAAAGGAGAACTGATGTTCATCAGGTGCTTCACTGGGGTTTGAAATTTGTAGAAACAGTTCCACTGGTTTTTTACTCTATCTTTTAACTCCATCTGAACATTGCAATGATATGTGTGTATTTGAAGTCATTCCCCAAGAAACAACTTAACTTTAAAAATCTACCTTCTGAGACATTCTCTTTATTTCAGAGTCCTCACTGTATCCTTCAGGTTGATGTCATTGCCAGTTTACCAAAAGCAGGACTATTCTCTCTAAGCTGTTTTTTTAAAGAAGGCTGCTCCGGTTCACAGTTGATAATTCACTTCGATCTCCTGCCATCTAGTGCCAGCAGTACCAATGCGCACCCCCTGCGCGGGGGCATGCTCTGCCCGCTTCAAACTGTGCCTGTCACAAATTATAAAACATAGTGGAATTAATTTCCCCCCAGAGTTCAGCACCTTAGCAGGATAAAAATAGGTGTCTATGGATATTTGTAGATATGGCAATAGATCGTTTATTTATTGATGCCAGTGTATGCGCTTGATTTCCGTTCACTCGGCATTGAGTGTCCAGTAGTCAAATGCTGCCGTTCCAAAATGCTGCTTCTCAGATGGGGCTAACGCACGACTGGGTGCAGATGGGCTGGTGGGATCTCAGCCTTTGCTCAGGACCTTCATTCACACTGTAGTCCTTTGTGAATGGAAACCTGCACAAGTGTGTTTTTTCATGGGAAAGCCACATTCTCAGGCAGGTGTCTGGCACCAATCCCCTCCCATCCTTCCCACCTGAAATCCAAGTTCCTACTTCAGACTGCTGGAACTTTTCACAAACTTTGGTTTTGTGAAAGTTTACTTTAACGAGTACCAAGATTACTTTTGATTTTGACACCGGCAAACCCAATCTCAGCCAATTTCAAACGATTTTATTGAAAACGGAAGGATTCCGAGCTGACGGGATACTTGGCCTGGAAACGAACTACAGGCAGACTACTGACAGTTGGCAAAGCTGTAAGCAACTCACCCCGGCGTTTTCGGTGGTGGAACTGACAGGAGGTGCTGCGAGTGCCATCTACCACGGGAAGGGAGCGATGCACCCTAAGAAGGAGCCGGAATAAGGCCGATCTTGTTTTCTACTACTGCCATGGAAATCAGCGGAATCCACGAGGCTCCAAAGCTCTTTATGGACCCTTTCTTCTGCTGAATCCTGCTTTTGCTCTGATTTTGCTACTGCTAGAGAGATCAAACAAAACCACCAGTATTCTTGAGCGTGGGACTTCTTGTGCTAATAGAACGGTAGAGAATAGGCGCAAACCAGAATATCTCATCGAGGCATGTGTGTGGCTCAAAGGGAAAGAGGAGAACACTTTTCTTTCTACATCTGACCCACTCAATCTGATTGGGTGGCCAGGGAGGAAAAACTTGCTGGTGCTCATTCTGCACTCTTCCTGGTTGGCTCTAAAAGAATTGAAACCTTCAACTTCTATTCAATCTGAAATTCCCCGAGGTGCATGCCTCTCCTACCCATTCTAAAATCTGTAGCTATTTACTTCTAGCTGCCTCTGAAAGTTAGAGTCTGGTGCTGGGAAAAGCTATGAAAGCATTCTTGCAAATCAGAAATACTAAACCCTGGCAGCTTTGCACAGACAGAATTGTCATCCTATCCATCTGTCCCCATGCGTATTTGAAAATGGGCAATGCCACTGCAGCTGCACCCTGAAGGAAGTACTGGAAGAGCACTGCATGTTCTGGCTCCCAGCAGTCAGAAGAGAGGGGCAGAAATACAGCTGGGCAGCACAGGTGAAGCCTTTCCAGCACCATAGGAAGGATATGCTGCTGCCATTGGGCCATCTATACTCTTGATACTGGCCATGAATTCAGAATGTGGGCCAGTTGCTCACCAGGCTCTGAACAGAAGCATGCTGTGTCTGCAGATAGTCATGCAGTGGAACTCTTCATCTCCAGTACAAGCTTGATTTTATTTCCCATAGGAGTTATCAGTGAAGGCAGCTAGATTTGAGTGATTAAAATCCTATACTGTCAGGTCTAATTCTCCTGTCAAATGTCTGTCTGCTTGCTCTGAGAGCACTGTGGGATGGAGACTTTTTGAGCAGGGCTAAAATAAAGAATAATTTACCCTGTTCTAAACTCTTGAAGTAAGACATGGTGGAAACAACACTGTTCCTCCATCAGTGACAGGGCTTGTTTGATCACACTGCTGCAAACCATGCTAATTACGAGCTTCTGATCTTTTTTCCTTATGGCTCAGAATTAGTTGCAAATGAATTAATTGTGGAAGGATGTTGAAAGGAATGTAGATTTTTGGGATGAGGAGGATGCAGTTATTGACACTGACTGTTAGCCACACGCTTTACAGACCCAAAAAAAGAATTCAGCCCCACATTCAAAGACAAATTAGTTACCTAGTCTGAATGACTAAACACTTTTTTACAAAGCCAGAAATGTGTGGATTTCAGGAGCAGACAGAATTGCAAAAGAAACTCAAACGTCCACATGGAATGAACAATAGTGTTGATGCTCAAAAGATATTTTTGTGGGGGGAATATTTGCAGCTCTGTCTTGCTCAAAGTGTCAGCTGTGTTGAAGTGACTATCTTTTGTGTAGCTTGCTGAAAATGTTCCTTCTGGTAGTCAAAATGTGGATATTTTACCAGTCTTGGCCCAAAGAGATGTACAGAATAAATTTACATGAGTTGTAAATCACTCACGATACTTATAAATGCCTATTTTAAACCTCAGTAGGCTTTGGTTTCATTATAAAATACAGAGCTTGATTGTGAAGTAGCTTAAGGCCTTCATTGAGTACAGTGTTTTTGGGTTATAATGGATATAAAGAGAAGGGTTTGTGGCTGAAGCCATCAAGTTCCAATCTGTGAAATTTTGTCACGTATAAACCGCGAATCGGTGCTCCCTGAGGACAGGGAGAGCTATAATTTGAACTCTACATTATGCAACGAGTTGTTAATATATTTATGGCTGCTGAATTAGGGATCACTTCTGTAAATGGATGTAGATGTGCCTACGTGTGAATTCCCACGGGTCCCTGACTGAATTCGAGCATGTGGAGGGTGCTTAGAGGGCTTGGGAACACAGTCCCCTGAGTTTGTATTCGTGCTGTGTTTGAATTCGTTTTGGGCTTCCGTTCTGACAGAAACCCACGAGAGGGCAGTCCGCAGCAAGAGTCATGGCATCCTCTTCAAACATCACAAAGGAGAAGTTGTATCCGCAGCATCGCTCACTTACAGTATATATAAAAATATATATCTTGAGTCCAATATGCAAGAATTAAGGCATTTAGTCCAATTTTAGATTCACTTTTTAGCTTCTGACATTAGAATCTGTTGTTGTAGTTGGCTCCTGTTTTCACAGTTGCCCTGTTTTGTGCTAGAACAGAATTAAACTCATGACAACTGTCTATTTACATTCTGTGTATTCATTGGAAAAAGGAAGCAAGCTGTATTTAATAGAAAAAAATCATGATACTAAAGTTGTTGTGGCCTGAAATATAATGAAATAAAACCTGTGAAAATTAGTGATAATGAGGTACAATAACAAACCCAACAGCTGATTCAAAGCTTGAAAAATAATTGGGCACCTGAGAAGTACCAACAGTACATACAGCTTGGTACTTGGACAGGGGCATTTTTGACAGTCAGATGGTCACATCTTATTAAAAAAGTCTTGATTTCAATGATTGTTGGAGTAACTGGAACCATTAACTATTTAAATCTGATTGTAATTTCACCTCCCTTATGAGGAAGGGCTGAGGGAACTGGGTCTCTTGAGCTTGGAGAAGAGGAAGCTGAGGGGTGACCTCATNCTAGATGGTCATCTTTTGAGGTCCATCTTTTTGATGGTCATCTTTTTTTAGGTCATCCCTAATGATTCTATGATTCTATGATTCTCATTTAGACCCAAAGGCTGTGTGAGAGACTGGTCAGGATCTGTATGGTAAACTTGTGGGGAGAAATGTAAATGTGATCAAACAGCATCTGGTACCCAGCTAATGACCACTGAGAGGCACCATCACCACTTCCCTTGTTTTCAGTAGTCCCAATGCTCTCAAACGTTGTTCTGTCCTAATTACTGTTGCTACAACAATATTACAGAACTGGCAGTGGATCGACTACATTGGCGACATATTTTCCAGTGGCATATCAATGAGCTCTTGTTCCTTCAGTCGTGTTCTGCAAAATGACTCAACTCTGATGTCCTTCATGAACATTTTTCAGGGGTTTCATATATTTCTTTTCTGGTACTTAACAGAAAAAGTCCCCGTTTTAACACTCTTAACCTGAAGTTGCTGTCTAAATCTTTGAAGATTTAAATGGCAAAGTAGGGTCATCATTCTGAGTTTGTAGAAAGGCAATCACAAAGAATCAGAATGGCTGAGGTGTCCGGCTCCTGTCTGGACAGGACCACCCCAAGCCAGCTGGCCCATGGTCAGTCCTTGGCAGAGGATTCTGTACCTCTTTTACCTCCAAATGAGAAAGTGTTGGATGGGGTTTTGCACTTCAGACACTCCTCATTTCTGACACTGTCTCCTGTATAGTCTCTAAATTCATATAGAGCAGATAATTTATTTCCTGATGTACATAGAACATGTGGGGTTTTTCCTGTGGAATAGGTTATATTGCACATTTATTTTTGTTCTTTAAATCCTTGACAGAGCTGTTCTTACTATGCAGGTGCCATTTTAGGCGGAAACATCAGACACTGTACTTTAGAATAAAGTGAAGCTGCTTCAGAAGTTATTTTCCTCCAGTTTCTTTAGGTTGGGCAATAGTTCAGGTCCTGTTGTGCCTGGGGAATTTGACTAGATGATCTTTCGAGGTCCCTTCCAATCCCTTCCGATTCTATGAGGTGAAGGCTGGTAAACCACCGAGAGGCTGTGTTTCATTTAGTTTTTGAGATACCTTGCAAAAACCTGAGCAGAAGCTGTAGGGCTTGAGTCGTACAAGTGCTGCAGTTAACACAGTTAACTTCTAGGTGAAAATCGGAGCAAATGAACTTAGGTTTTGGTGACTGGCTGATATCTCATTAACTCTGCATTCTCTTGTGGGTGATAAAGTGTGAGAAGGGGATAACCTATCAAGTAATACCGTTTGCACTGATCTGGGTGCCTGTCACTGGTTAGTCTCCTATGCTAAGATTCCTCCTAGAGAAAGGAGCTGCCCTGCAGTTCACAACAGCAGAAAAGTTGTGTGCTGTTTCTTTGGGAGGGACTTCATGGGAATGTCACCAGGTACTTTCGGCATGGTGTGACTGTTATGAAGGCCTATGAAAAAATGAAAAGGTGGTGTAAGTCAAGTGTGTAAATGGAGCTGATGACTGGTAAGAACCCAGAGGTGCCATGCAAAGCAATAGGGTAATGGTGCTTATGCCACAGATCAGTGGTCAATTGGTCAGTTCCAGATTGCATTCTTAGTTTACAGTGAGCCATGTGTCCTGTCAGGGTGGTGAAACATCTTTTTAATTGTGATTTCGTGTTGTTGACAGAAGATGTTTGTGGAGTTTCTGCAGTTCCTTCCAGCATTCATGGAGCACCTGTACAGGAAACTTTCAAGATTTCAAACAATATCAGAGTGGCTGAGTGGGAATTCTTACTGTGGAAGGTAACGCTACTTCCACAGGAAATTCCCAATCATCCATTCCCATGAATGCCTTGTGGCACTTAGTGCTGCACAGCCTTTACGGATGGCCATAAATGGCTGCTGTTCCAAACCTAACTTGTATTCAAATAACTGCATTTTCAGCAGTCATAAATCAGCCTGCTGTCACTGGCAGGCACGTTTATATCCTGCACCCAGTGAGCTTTTGCCTCAGAGCAGCAGTATAGTGCTGCTGACCTTTAACATGTCTGTTAGCCTTTAACACATCTGTGTAGAATGACGCTACACAGAAGTAAGCATAATGCTGAATATTTTAACTTTCTGCTGTATGAGTTTGTATTTTAACTTAAATCTTTAGTTTTTAAGTTTATATGTCAAAGAGTTTGTGTTATGGAAACAAAATCCTGGAAGACAGAGGAGCTGGGTAAAGATGTTTGGTTCATTTTATCGAGAAAAATGCAAACATCCTTGTTCAATTGATCTTACCTGAAATAAATTGTACCGGCATAATTGACACTTCCTAGGTCAATGTGAGCAAATGTTGTGAGTGCATCGATAGTAATATATGCTATTATGATAGGTAGAGGCGGAAGGGATGGTTAAAAATAAAGTGACTTACAGCAAATGATCATGTTTTATTTAATCTACATTTAATATTAATGTGCAGTCCTTTTATGGCTGAGGAACTAAGTATATTTACAAAGGAATCTGTGTGTTTGGCTCATAGATGTAATCTTTGGTGGTGATTTCCTATTTTGTCTTTAATGTCTTCTGCCCTACCTTCCCAAAGAGAACACCACACTGTAAAATAGCAATGTTTCTGCCTCCAAACAGCTAGTGTGGCTCCATGGTACTATGTTTGCTCTTTGTCACGTACACAGCTAAAGCAAATGGGTGATAGTTCAAGTAGGGTTAGCCTGCTGGTCTGTATTTCATCTGAGTCTTTACTGGTCAGTGAAATTAATGGAATTATGGTGATTTATGTCAGCTGATGATCTGACCTTGTGTCATGTTACTTGGTGGTTGAAGCACATGGCTCGGACTGCAGAGATTTGGCCTGTTCCCTGTTTGGACAAATGAACAAGAGAACATACAGATCACAGTTTGTCTGTGAAATATGTTGCTGTGAAGCAGTAAGTTGTCACTGTGGTAAATCTACCATTGAGATTTTTCTGTAGTTATTCTGACTTTACAAATGGAGTGGGTTTAGGCTTTCATGCAAAAACCTTCTAGCAAATGAATACCATAATACTCTGTTGTACTTGGGCATGTCCCATCTTATTCTGCTTTTTTATAGAAAAGCACTTTTAAAGGATTCATTTTGGTAGAAAGTTCATCTTCTGACAGGAACTATCCTGCTTAGAGAAGATTTCTCTGTAGTAGTTACCATTTTTTCAGCTCCTTCATAAAAAAGATGTGTCAACCGCAATGAAATTCAAACTGATTTTTCAGCTTGAAGTTTATCTTTTTTGATCGATAGGCTTTTGCTAGAACTTCTAATTTGAAACAGTTTCCAAGTATTACTGTCTCCACTGTTGCACTCTCTGAAGTACAAAATATCTGCTTTGGGTATCAACATCAACTCTCTGGAGTATAATGGCAGTTTGTTCTGTTCTTTCAACTTTAACCAGTGAACTCTGTCTCAGCTGTTTTGTGTTATCTGTGCAAGCTGTTGCATGGCAAAAGAAACAAGAGAAAGCAGCAACTTAGCTGCCACATACCTATAGCACATCATAACTCGGGCAGCATGTTGACTGCAGCTTTGGTGGAGACAGAGCGACAGTTCCAGTATTGGCTATTGGAGACAACACGAAAATCTTGAGACCAGCGAGTGCTGTTTGTTTTGTGCTGGTACTGCCAGTGTCACTGGTGTTCTGATGACACCTATGTTCAGCCTGGTTCTGGACATCTGCTTTATGTTACCTCCCCTTGCCTGCTCCCCACCCTCTGTCAAACCCATATTTGTGAGCATAAATAACATTTTTGTCTTGGGCTTTCAGCTGGTTGGTGTTCGAGGCTTCTACATCGCTTCATCCAGCAATGAAGGCAAGAAAAAAATACCTTCTAAGCTAACTAGTAGCCTGGCTTGATAGACTATTAAGATTTTCGGCAAATATTGACAGTGCCTTACTCTGTACGTGCAATGACTACAGAGATTACCGATCAGGTTTACACTTAGAAGAGTTTCTCATCTTTTTTCAAAGTCATTTTATAAGAATAAGGATATTAAAATACTTCTTAGCATAGCACTAGCTTTCTTGGTGCTAGTGCAAGCAAGCATGAAACACTTCTCCTTCATGGGATCAGAATGGGTGCCACCAAGCTTTGGGACAGTTTCTGTGCCTTACTGGTGAAGCACAGCCAAGCAGGTGGGAAAGCTTCTAGACAACCATCAGACTGCTTGTCTACTTCAGACAAGCTTCTGAGGGGAATAAGCTTCAGGGGTTCCCGGGCTGTGTTGAATTATCTGTCCCAGGTTGTTTTGAACCTGCCAGTCCATTTGAACCAGAATTGGCAGGGGACTGGGGTCCTCAAACCACAAAGATCTGATTTTTTAAATGAAAATCAGTAGTTATTTTCGGAACAAGAGTCTGGATCTAGTATCCCATTGGGGGAAGAGCTACACGGAGGTCTGAAGGTACACTTGCAGGAAGACTGACATGGCTGAGCAAGACACACAAGTCACAGCGACTGCTGCTTTTTGCCCAGGATTTTACAGACTCACAGAATGGTGCCGATTGGAAGGGGCCTTGAAAGATCATCTAATCCAATTCCCCTACCACAGCAGGATCACCTACATCAAGTTGCACAGGAATATGTCCACGTGGGTTTTAAACATCTCCAGAGAAGGAGACTCCACAACCTCCCTAGGCAGCCTATTCCAGTGCTCTGCCATCCTCACTGTGAAGACATTTCTTCTTATATTTATATGGAACCTCCTGTGTTCCAGCTGACACCCATTGTTCCTTGTCCTATCATTGGATGACACCGAGCAGAGCCCGGCTCCATCCTCCTGACACTTGCCCTTTCTATATTTATAAACATTAATGGTGTCACCCCTCAGTCTCCTTTTTTTCCAAGCTAAAGAGATCCAGCTCCCTCAGACTTTCCTTACAAGGGAGATGTTCCATTCCCTTCATCATTTTTGTGGCTCTGCATTGGACTCTCTCAAGCAGTTCTATGTTCTTCTTGAACTCAGAGGCCCAGAGCTGGAAACAATATTCCAGATGCAGCCTCACCAGGGCAGAGTAGAGGAAGGACGTGTGCTTGGTAAGAGAGAGGTGCAGGGAAGCAGGACACATTCAAAGAAAACAGGCTTTTTTATTTTGTCTCTTTAAAAAGCATCATGTGGGAACTCCATCCCCTGTTTCCCAGGCAGTCAGTGAGACAGTGTCTAATTATCAGCACATGAACCACTTTGCTTTCTCTCATCAGTAAAGGTTCTTCTCACTGCCTCAGCTTCCACAGTGGCTGCCGGTTTTACACCCTGGTTCCATTTCATTCCTTCCTTTTAGGATGTTGCAGGTTCAGAAAAATGCTTTGCTGTGGAATCTTGAACTGGTGACAAATTAGCTAGAGACATCTCCTGCTCCCAGCAGTGGTTTCACAACTCACCTGGCAGTGTCCTGACACTGCACAAGGCATTGGTTCCTCGTGCATGGAGTAGCTACTATACACACTTGGCTACCTGTTGGAAGACTTAACTGCCTTCCTTTTCATTCTCATAGTGTACCATGAAAATCAGAACTTTCAGTGCAGACAGGAGGATGTGTATTCCCAGCTATAACCTGGGGATTTTCTAGCACCTTGTTCCAGAGAAAAAACCGACCTAAACCTCCCTTACCTTAGCGAACCTTTCCCTACCGCACGCCCCCCCTTACTTTAGCAGACCTCTCGCGTACCCGCTGTGGAAGGTGCTGAGGGCAGCGGAGGGGGAGGCACAACATCAGTTGCTGGGATCCCTGGGAAGCCCGAGCCCGAGCCGCCTCCCGGAAGGGATCCCTTTCCTTTTCCCGAGCTGTGCCGAGGGGGAAGGGGCCGCGGTCACATGGACACGGAGCTCTTGGTCCATGTCCAGGGCTGCGCCGCCGCTCCCCAGCCTCCCGTTCACTGGGAGCGCTGGGAACCAGTGCCCGCCCGCTTCCTGGCGGGGCTGCGGCTGCGGGACGGCGCTGGAGCTGCGATGTGACTGTAGCGTCGGGTCCTTTGTCGGCGGGTCCGGGGCACCATGACGGAGGAGAACCGGAGTGAGAGCCGGGGCGAGAGCGGCCGCGACCTGGAGAAGCAGCTCCGGCTGCGCGTCTGTGTCCTCACCGAGCTGCTCAAGACCGAGCGGGACTATGTGGGCACCCTCGAGTTCCTAGTGTCGGTGAGACGGTGGTGTGTGTGTGGAATGCGGGGGGTGAGGGCTGTGGGTGTTCCGTATGCGGGGAAGCTGCCACGGGGATAGGTTTGGGTTGGGATGTTCCTGGGTACGTGGGGTCGAGAGGAAGAAGATGCTGGTGTGCAGCA